>CAJQZJ010032130.1:824023-861383 GCA_907164525.1 Lophiomys imhausi
TACATATCCATTAGGAGGAAGAGGTAGGTGGATGAGAAGGTAACGATAATCCTGGACTACATATCCATCAGGAGACTACTGCAGCTACCTGAGACCCTGCCTTAAAAGAAATGACTGAGATCCCATCTCACACCTGTCAGAATGGCTAAGATCAGAAACTCAAATGACAGCCCATGCTGGCAAGGGTGTGGAGAAAGGGGAGCACTCTTCCATTGCTGGTGGGAGTGCAGGCTTGTATAACCATTATGGAAATCAGTCTGTGATATCTTAGAAAACTTGGAATAGTTCTACCTCAAGACCCAGTCATACCACTCCTGGGTATACATCCAAATGATTCCTCACCAAACCACAGGGACATCTCCTCACCTATGTTCATAGCAGCTTTATTTGTAATAGCTAGAAAGTGGAAACAATCCAGATGTCCCTCAACCGAGGAATGGATAAAAAAGCTGTGGTACATTTACACAATGGAATACTACTCAGCCATTAGAAACAAGGAAATCATGCAATTTGCAGTTCAATAAAGGGCACTTGAAACTGCTTTGACAAAGATGATCTGATGGCCTTTACAGCTGTTTTAAGGTCCTGTCAGCTTTTCTTAATATTTTTCATGTTGTAATAACTGAGATTATTAAACAGTATGAGATCAGATATGTGGATGTATCCTATGAACCTTGCATTCTTCCTTGATGAAATAATTTAACATAATGTCAGTGTCACAGATTGCAAGTTTCTAGGTCCCCTGAAAGCACCTGAAGGGATGGATGTAGGTTTAGGCCTTGGACTGCTTACTCTCCCCATTGGGGCACTGCTGTTCGGCTATGATCCCAGACTCCAGCAGAGAAAAAAGAAACACTTGCCATTCCTAAATTCTCACAGCCTCTGTTGGGCTTTCTTGGAACTTGTTCGATAGTATCTAGCTGACCCATAAAGACAGGGATTTAGACAAGACAGAACTGCACCAAATTTCAGCCCTATTTCCAAATATATAATACTTTGTTGTGCTGCCCTGAAGAGGTCTGCAGAAACACATTGACTTGCTATGCTTCAGTCCTACCCTCCATGGAGCATATGTCCTTAATGCCTGGCCTGGAGTCTAATCCTCATAAAGCTTCTACTTAGCATCCTTTAACATCTGTTGAAATAAGAACAATGATGATGTGAAAACATCAGGAAGTGTTTTAATTTGTTCTAACTTAATTTTCACTCATTCTTAATTCTTAAGATTTTGTATTGTTTTATTTTTTATATGTATGAGTGTTTTGCCTGTACATTTGTATATTTGTGCACCACTTGAGTGCCCAAAGAGAACAGAAGAGGGCATCAGATCCTCTGGAACTGGAGTTACAAATGGTTGTAAATTGCCATGGGGGTGATGGGAATATAGCCTGGGTCCTCTGGAAGAGCAGCTGATACTCTTAACTACTGAGATATCTCTCCAGCCCCCTTTGTTACTTTTTCTTATCACATATTTCTTAACATCTCAGCAGCAGTTGGACTTGTAAATATGAGGCCCACCCACACCTCCAAGTGTAAAGCCTACCTATACCCTCAAATATCAAACTCACCAATAACTCCAAATATGAAGACCACCTATACTCCCAATATGAAGCCTACCCATAACCCCAAATATGAAGCTCATCTATACCCTACACCTCCAAATAAAATGCCTACCATACCCCCCAAATAAAAAGCAGCAAACCTGTCATGTGCCCAGTTTATTCCGTTTTCTTTGGAATATTCTAAGAACTGCTTTAAATGTTGTTTCAGCTGCTGATAGCATTCTAAGTACAGTTCAGCCAGATGAGTTCCAACAGAGGTGAAATCTATGTGACCAGCATTACCATCATGAGGTAGAGTGATTTTCCACCTGCCCCTTTACACCTCATACTTAGGTGCCACCCACTCCCTAGCCCAGACAATTGTTATTCCGCTTTCTGTCACTTTGGCAGATGTGTCTTGTTTCTGGCCTCTTTTGTTCAGCATAATATTTTGGGAACTCCTCTAAAGACTTACTGCCTGTGCCACTGGTTTGTTCTGCTTTGTTATTGAGTATCATTGCATTACATAAGACTGCCAGTTCCTCTGTAGATGCATACTTGGGTTGTTCTAGTTTTGGTCTATGATGAATAAATGGTCTTAAGCATTTATGTGCAAGTCTTTGGGGGAGGGGGGCATATGTATTAGTTTCTTTTTAGTTAATATCTAGGGGTCTCTATGTCTGAATCAACTTTCCAGTGGGGACTTACCAAGATCATGCAGCCAGGAAATGGTAGAGCTGTGGTTTATTTCTGGATGGGTGAACACCAAATGCCTGAATTGAATTTTGTTTCTATAGCTCAAAGTAGCTAAGGAGTGATACACCTCACAGCCTACCCTCTGTTCTAGGGAATGGAACAGGAGCCTGAGGTCTGAGCAGATGTCACATACTCACTCCTCCTTGGTTCCAATCTCCTCAAGCTTCCCCCACTAAGTACTTAGCAGTAACTGCCTTGTGGGACATGCCGCTGTTTTTGCACATGGCATGTCCCTCTGTATCTATAGTGTCTTCAATTTGCACAGAATGGAGGCCACATTGGTCATCCTGGATGCAAATTGTTAGCTTGACTGTGGTCACTCTGCTACTTCACTTTCCATGGATATGGTCAGAAAGGAACACTAGATCCAGTTCTCCTTGGTGAAGAAATTCTCTTCTTTCTCACCTAGACCTGTGGGCTTGGTAAATATGGGAAACAGAATGAAAGACTATAAAAGAATTGAAATGATAATGTACTGGTGTAGTGATGTAACGAAGATACCCTAGTGCAGTTTTTGTTTATTTTTTAATGGTCTAGATAAAACTACTTACCCATGCATTCCTTCTCCATTCTTGCAATGTAGCTATTATATGGAAATGGAAAGTATTTCAGGTTCCTTGGCCTCCAGCAACATTTAAATTTCTGATTTGATCTAAACAAATAACAGACAGAACTTGTTTCATGTGACAATAAGCCCCAGCTCCCTGCTACTTTTCAAAGAGCCCTTTGTTTTGTGTTGTTCCCTTCTAGAGTAGGAACAGTTTGGCTAGTGTATGATGTGTTGGTGCCAAACCACGATGTGAGGATAATCTTATGGCATTTTTTATTTTTAGTGGAACACAAATATTCTGTATTGTAATTACCATTTTGATCACCAAATAATTATTGTGTACATGAAGAAGACATTTGATCACTTTGTTGGTTTTTTTTCACTTTTAATATATGTTTATTTATTAATTCAAGCTACATCTCAATCACAGCTCCCCCCTCCTCCCCTCCCTGTCCTGCCCTCCCACCCTCTACCCTCTCTCTCATTCTTTTTTTAAAAACATTTGTTTATTTCTTCAAGTTACATCTAAATCATAGTCCCCTCTCCCCCTCCCCCTCCTACCCTCTTCCCCTGACCCTCTTATCTGTTTTTTTTTAATTTAAGGTGTATTTTCCCCCAACAACTTCCCCTTTTAGTCCAATAAAAGGCTTTTTTTCTTATAACAATAAATACAATACAAATCAATAAGAATAATTAGGCCACAATTATGAAAATTATAAGGTATAACCTACATTCCCAGTGTCCAGTCCATACATATTTGGAACTGATATTAATATTCTATTATTTATCTATCTCAATGAGTTTAAAGTTCTATACATAACTCAGTTTCCATCCTAACTTGCATTACCAACTTGAAAACATCTTCTTAGACCTAGAACATTCTTTTGATTCCTAAACAACTTAAAAATTTAACTATGAGACTGTAACTATCTAGTTTTCAACCACATTAGAGACCTGAGAAGGATAAATATATCTGAATATACAGGAAGTGCAGAGTAAGGAGATACCTCTGTGTATATGTCATGGCTGCTAGCCTGGTGTTCCCATGAGACTCCCAACAGTAAGAGCAGGTGTCTTCCTGCCTCCAGTGCACACTTTCAGATTCCCCAACTCTCACTGGGTTGCCCTGTCCAGCCTCAACATGAGAGCCTCTTGCCCAGTTCTATTGTATCTTTAAAACAGATTTCGTGGGTCTACTTTCAGTAATGTAGAGCTGAATGATCTGGGCTGTAGTCTAGACAGCTGCATGTTGACAGCTGCATGTTAGATACCCTCAGACCTGATCCAGGCTGTCAGGGGACTAAATTTTGGAAAGAAATATAGCCTGCCATTCTCTCGTTGAGCAGAGCTCACTGGCAGCCCATGAAGGAAGCTGACAAGAGGCTAGCTGAAGTTGCTTGGATTCTGGGACTGAGCCTCCTGGCTGGTGGCAATCTATCCAAAGCCACACCTGACCCTCTTCAGAATGATCTTCACAGTATCCCACAGAGGGTGAATGTGGCAGGTTAATGTGTTATTTATAACACATCATTCTTGCCTCCTGCACCCTGCCATTCCTTATATTTTTGTACCAAATGCTCTGTAGCTCTTATAAATAAGAGCTCCCTATTGGACTGTGTTATTACCTTTATTGTTTGGTATTTTTGTCCTTTATTCTCTTTGCTGTGTTCCAAAGTGAACAGTCAGCTGATTTCCAGTCATCCTGACTGCACAGGCTTATTCTGAGAATTCAGTGAACCAATATGTGTTAGCATTTAAAAGAGAGCCTGGCATACAGTAATCACTCAGTAAATTTTAATCATCATTGTTATTTCCATCATCATCATCTCATGAGCATGAACATTCACATTCATATAAATATGTCCAAATCCCTTGAGTGGTTTCCCACTTCCTATGCAATCAGATCTAAACAATAGCCCAGCCCCCATAGCAGCCTTAAGCTTCTTTTTCCCACTCAGCTTTCTTTTCCCCATAGTGTTTGAATTGAACAGAACTGTTCACTGTTATCTCCTAATCTCCCCCATGGATTTTCTTACACTGAGCTCATTGGTGAAAAAAACCCTTAAGTACCATTACCATCCATCAGTACCAAGAATAAACAATGAGTATTTTTCTCCTGTGAAAATGGTGTTTTCTTTAATTCATTCACACTTCCTTTATGGTTTCTACCATGTTCTCCCTTGTGTTAAAAATCAGTCATGCTTGAGTCTTTTCTCCCCTACCAGAGAATACACACAGTTCCTTGAAAACATGGCTGTGAATTACTTCCTTCCTTATATCCTCACCTTGTTCTAATTATCCCTTCCTTAGTACAATGACCTGCCTAGGAGAATATCTCCATACACACTGATTAATGCATTATTAGAAATGTAATGGGAACTATAAGAATGCCATGTATACCAGTCACCTCTAGACAAAGGAGAGATAGGCAGCCTGTGTGCTCAGTGCCCCCTGTTGTCATATCTCTTCACCTTTTTTCAAGTTTATAAACTGCTATCTTAGCCCTGTTTCCATCCATTAAAAACACCTGTTGCTGCTGAGTCATTGGCTTGCTAACATTCAATGACTAATTTTGTGAGTACGCTAAAGGTTGGTAATGCCTTCAGAACCTCCTATCCCATTTTTAACAGCCATGGTCTTAAATACTCCTTTTGCATAGGGAATTATGTTTTCCAGTGGATTTTCACATGTGCTACAGAATTCCTGGGATATGTCAGGAGTTGTTGTGGATCTTCAACTTCATGTCTGTGTTAAATAGTATGTTCACAGTTGTATACAAAAATAGTTACCAAGAAGGTTGAGAGTTCAAATCAAGAGATGTTTGTGAAATATATTGCCAACACTAAGAGGCTTTTGTTTTTTAGATGCAGAAAAGAGTAGCAAGAAAGAGCACTTGGATAGCTTCCTCCTTGAGTCACTGCCTAACTTTATTCTGAGATTGAGAGAGTGACTAACTAGTGAACACTAGTTAATATCAGATAATTGAGAGCTCACCTCATATCTCTAGGTGTGGATGAGTTTTATCCCATGAAACAAAGAATTATCATAAACATCACCAGGTTTGGGATCACATCTTAAAGAGACAGGAAGAGGAAGGTACCTATGATAAACGAGGGCTGGTTGAAGGAGGAAGGAAGGTATGTAGACTTTTTTGATTAAAAAAAATTAAAAAGCATATAGTAAAGACTTTCAAATAGTGAATTCTTCACCAATTCCATGCAAGACTGTAGTACAGATTATGAAGATAGTAGTGTGAACATTAACAAAACATTGGAAAACCAAGAGTCAAATGAAGTTCAACAAAAATAAAAGCAGTGCAGCTTTCTAGTCATGAAGAAATCTCAACAATACTGTTGCCAGAGTAAGACCTAGAAGACGACACAACCAACTAACATGCCAAGGTGGATAGGGGAATTCTCACAGGGCTTCACTCCTAGAAGAAGAACTACAGGCAATTGATGGAGTGTGTGTACATGTGCACCCGTGTGTGTGTGTGTGTGTGTGTGTGTGTGTGTGTGTGTGTGTGTGTGTAAAACAATAACAATTATAATTAAAGAACAAGAAGACATGAATTTGAGAAGGAGTGGGAAAAACACAGGAGGAATTGAAGGAAGGAAAGAGAAACGGGGAATGATATAAATATAGTACTCATTATGAAATACTCAAAAAGATAACTGTAATATAGTTATCCTGTACTATATGGCTAAAATCCAATAATGAATGAATAGATGCCATGTGTATCCTTCTGAGTCTAGGTGAGCTCACTCAGGATGAGCTTCTCTAATTCAATCCATTTGGCTGCAAATTGCATGATTTCATTGTTTCTGATAGCTGAGTAGTATTCCATTGTGTAAATGTACCATAGTTTGTTTTTTTTTTAATCCATTCTTCGGTTGAGGGACATCTGGGTTGTTTCCAATTTCTAGGTATTACAAATAAGGCTGCAATGAACATAGATGAGGAAACATCCTTGTGGTTTGGTGAGGAATCATTTGGATGTATACACAGAAGTGGTATGGCTGGGTCTTGAGGTAGAGATATTCCACGTTTTCTAAGATATCACTAGACTGAGTTCCATAGTGGTTGTACAAGCTTGCACTCCCACCAGCAATGGAGGAGCATACTACAGCCAATGCACCAAAGGGAACAGTAACATAGACTTTGTTGCCTGTCAATGAGACACTTTGCCCTAGTGGTACAGCCTTGTAGGCCCCCAGTGTGTGAGGATGTCCTTGGCCCTCATATGACTGCTGAACTGGGGTGGGGGACTGATATGTAGGGACATTCCACTACAGAGGAGTGGGATGGTTTAGGGGATAGAGGGTGGGAGGGCAGGACTGGAAGGGGTGGAAAGAGGACACTGAGATGGAGATGTAACCTGAAATAATAAATAAACATTAAAAAGATAACTGTAAAAAACAAAAGCAAGAGAAACAAAACTCAGAAGTGCTCATTTCACCTACTGTGTGACACAGTAGCTAACAATGGTGAATCGTGTATTTAAATTTTTCTGAGGCTATATGTTATGTTAAATATTATTACTATAAGATAAATTAATAATACAAATAGAAATAGGAGGCAGAGGGAAATTTTGGATATGCCTATAGCCTTGATAGTGATGAACAGTTTTATTGGACTATAATTCATTCAAATTCATTAAGTTGCAAACATTAAATATGTAAATATTTTTCACATGTTAACTATAACTCAATAAATTTTTTAAAATGTTATCTCAGAATACTTGTTTTTTTTTTTTTATAAATTTGTCAACATTATTTACCTGAAAGACTGAAACAGTTTTTTACATGTGTGTCTGCAAGGCAAAGTACAATTCAAGTTTCTTCTGCAAGCATTATGAACCAAATTTAAAAATGTGAACTGTATGATCTCAGAACTGTGCTCAGCAACCAAAGCCCATAATTAAGACACTAACTTCTTATTAACAAACACACAAGCTGTACATGAGCAGATTTGTTCACTGTCCTGTGTCCTATGGTTTCTGCATCATCCTCAATCTTCATTCATAGCAGGTGATAGTGACATGAGTCCATGTATTAAAAATTGTGACAATTATTTATTGACTTTCTATTATCTGTGATCATAGACAGCCCAATTTATGGCCAAATGTGTTCTTTTGTCATTCACATTCAACTATCTTATCATTGAATTAGGTTAATTTGAAAAGCATGTACTTACAAAATGTTCGAGAGCAGCCCAATATATCAATTGGCAAAGTAAAAGATGTTATCCAGACAGGCACAATGGACCTCAACTAAGAAGATGGATGTTAATAGGAATAACTGTGGGGCACTACACTTTATTTCAAAGAATAGGAGGGCCAATAGCAGTGCTACCTGTAAGCAAGACTGAGGGAGTTTTAAATTGACAGCAAATTCAATGAGTTAACAGGAAGGTGTGCCTGCTGGAGAATTAATGTGAACTTCAGCTGCACTGTGATAAAGACTCATTGGAGGAGAAGCCAATATGTAAATGACTTATGGCATTGAGACTTGGTACTATGTACCAGATGAAACAACAAGGCCCATGGGAGTGTGCACCCTAGAGATTTGATAGGAGACTTTAACTACTCAAACTACAAGTGAATTTTGCTACAGACAAGAATCTTGCTATACAAAGCCAAAGTAGGGAACAATAAAACCAATCCATATAAAGTGTATGATATGGATTTGAGCCCAACTAGCAGAGTGTTTTCTAAAATCTAAGATAGAATGGAATATTACAGGAGGAAATGGCTATTCGTTCTCTGCAGGGATGCAAGAATGTCTCAGTGCACTGAGTGTGTCTGTTATCAGTGTAACCAATCTGGCACTGAGATTCTAGCATCATAGTCATTCACTTATTTAAATGCCACTAAAGGCACAACTGATGATTTAAGAAATATGAAACTAAATAACAAAATACTGTTTTAATTTTCGACAGTAAATTACTCTCAGTAGCCAGAGGCTGTGATAATGCCTGGTGGCTGTGTCATTAAGTCAGAAACCATGAAGTTTATTACCAGATGTTAAATTCTGTCACATTATATTTTTAAAAAATATGTTCAAGAGATATGAAAGAATTAAACAACCTCCCCAAATACTTGTAAAGATTTCAGCTCCATTCTCTTACATTGTCCTTCTTCTCTTTCCTACCTCTCTACTCTTTTCCTTTATCCCCAGGTAAGAGGACTCACTAAATTATTTATTATTTTTTTTACTATTGTTTATTATTTGAGAAAGAGCTCACTGTGTAGCCTGTCTTGGCTGTAGTTTGTATGTAAACCACACTGGCCTTGAACTTATACAGAATCTCCTGCCTTTGCCTTCCAAGTATTGACATGTACCATGCCTGGCAGTTTCCTGATATTTTCTTAATTTTTATAGTGTTGGCTCACTGTACATGATGTAAGTGATGGGGAAGTTTGACTATATTAATGGAAGCTTCAGCAAGCACACATACACAGAAGAACTTCACAGTGAACAAAAGGTAGAACCCAAGCCAGAATCTGGTGCAGACTTTGGTTAGGTGAGGACAATATAGAAGCAGCACTCTTAGTGGCTGGGCATTATGTTTCCTACAAACAGAGTTATTTGGAAGTCATGTCCTGTTTTTACAACCTGGTAAAACAGTAATATTGTCTCTAATATACAAATATAATAATAGAGGTGACACACGTTGAGCCGCTTCCATGTTTCTGGAAAACTCTCCGTGGAGGTGCTGGTTGAGGTGGTGACATCAGTTTCTTCTCAGTTCCCAAATTCTCTATATTACAAGACCTTTCTGGTTTCTAGTTCAGTCTCACCGTTGTGCAGAAGTAAAAAATCAAGACAGAGATAAATGTGTGTGGTTTGTCACGATATTAAAAAATTTCCTTTGCTTCCTGGCTTATCAGGACACATATTTTCTGTAATTGATGAGGTCTTGCTAGCAAAAGAGATGGGAAGGAGAGGAAGTTCAAGGTGCATTCTAGTTTTGTTAGTATTTTGTTATCTACCACAAAGCAAAACAGCACCAGTAAACCCTTACCATTCCTTATGTAGTCTAAACACCTCCTTTAGAGAAACCAGCCTAGCTACTAGTTCACAGAAGAGCATAAGGGCTCAGAAGCGAGAACAGATAAACCCCTACTGAGTTTGAATTGCTTCAGCTTGTCTAAATATGCGACACTGTACTTGATTCTGAGTCCTGCCCTGATTTTGCAGTTTGAGAGAATTCTGTTTCCATACTGCATTTCTCTTCCCAAGGCCTGTCTCACTACTTCACCTCACTTAGTAGCTGCGGGTCTTGTTGACCTGTTGAGAACATGGGGTTCAGCCTTAAATCCTCCCATGATGACCTGTGTGTTCCACATTTAATGTTGTATTTTCCTTGGGGATCTTATGGAGGCTTTTCGGAGGCCACAGGAAAGTGGTCAGATGTGTGGATAGACCTACTGGGTTCTCAGTGGTAAAATTCAATTTGTTGATGGTGATCAATACAAAATGAGGGCCTGAGGAGGCAGACAACCCAGAGAGTAAAGCACTTGCTGGCCAAGCATGAGGATCTCAGTTTGACCCCAAATTCACACCTAAAGAAGTAAATAAAAACTCAGGTGTGACAGTGTACATCTAAAATTCTAGATTTGGTAAGGTAGATGTATGGGTCTAAGTGGCTTGCTGTTGATCTATCCTATGCTATTTAATGAGTTCCAAGACAGCAGGAGACTCACTATCAAAAGCATTTCACCCAATTAACAACACCCAAGGTTGCCCTCTGGCCTCTACTTGCATGCACCCATACATGCACCTTACTTGCAAACACACAGACACACGCCCCCCCCCACACACACACACACATTGATTGCACTGTGCTGGGTAAGACAGATTGCTCCAACACTCCAGTAAGCATTCTTCTGATGAACTTTTTGAAACACCCAGGGAACCCCCTTACCAGCTATCTCCCACAACCTCCTCTCCCTTCTGTCTATAGGAACAGAAATGGAAGGGTTTCTAATGCTCTAAGATCTGTGAAACAAACCTCCTGGCCCCCACAGTAAATTCTGAAAGGTGGTAGACCCACTTCAGAACTCCAAAGGTTTTTGTCATCTTCAGGGACACTGCTCAAGATGTGGGAGAATCCCTGCACTCCAATACCCATATTATCAGAAAAGCTTGGCTTGTCTGCTTCTTTACAACACAGACTGCTGAAGATTGCTGAAGACAGATAGAACTGAATATATTTGAACTATAAAGTGCCACTTGATACTGAAAATGCCTCAATAACCCTCCTATTTCCAGAAAAGGAAACTGAATCAGCAGAGCGTTAATTAGATCATTCGCTGAGTCACACAAACAACTAGGAGGTAGCCTAGCCTGAGAGACTGACTTGAGGACCAGGTGCTGACCACTGTGTTCGGCTGTGCCAGGAGAGCCCTTGCTAACCACTTCAACCATTTGGATTTGGTGCTCTGTGTCTCTGTTCATGTTCCAGTCCTCAGGTGGACTTGGTCCTCTTTTTGATCCGTAAGATGCCACAGCTGACCCCTCATGCTGCCTTCTCCATGAAGCTCCTCTTTCTCCTCCATCCAGAGTAATCGCTCTACCCCATGCTCCAGGGCTGTTTTTTGTAAAATGATCCTGTTTATTTCCTTTATGGAGCTCATTCTCTCCCCCCTCCCCTTCTGTCCCTCATCCGCTGTCATATCTGTGCATCATTTATAATCATTTACTTTTCTAATTTACTATCTATTGCTCGGGTCCTCTCATTCTCAAGGCTTTCCCTGCCCTGTTTATTTTTCTTAGCTCTGGATCCACACCTCTAACACGGCTTGAACTGAACTATTTTTTGAATGTATGAATAAATAAATGAATAGATGTTTGTACCTTTCCTTCAGTAGCTGTCACATCATGCCTTGTGCAGTCTAAGGTTTTTGTTACTTGAAAAATGTTTCTCAGACAGTTGATTATAAGCCTTGTGGAGTCTAAGGTTTATGCCATAGACAGCATTTTATTCATTATAGGATCCATCTCCTGTTTAAAATAGCATGCTTGTTACTTAGAGAGTGTGCCCCAGTATGTGCATGCTCTCTGGAATTGAAGAGGCCTCTGAACTTTCAGGCATCACACTGCCACTTATTTGAATGTTACTATGTTGCTAACAAGTGTTTGAAAATGATTCTCTTTCCTCCTGTAGGAGTCTTGGTACCATGGCAACCACATCAGTTAGATTTTGGAAGCATGCCTCCAGAACTGAAGGTTTTTCCTTCTACCTGCTGCTGTAACTACCAAGAGCTTGGGCATTTCCCCCCAGTAGGCTATTGTTTCCAACTGAACAGATTTCAGGAGGTATAGCCTCTCCTCACATGTCCTCTAACATGGTTTCTACTTCACTGCCTACCCCCACCTCACCCAGTTCTCCAGGGGTTATTTTGAGGTCTGAAATCATGATGGAATCGACTCAGCTGCAATCAGTCCTTTGTTCGCCCCTCCCCTCAGTTCAGATCACTGAAGTACAGAACACCATGTCCAGACGTGC
The DNA here is from genome assembly GCA_907164525.1 of Lophiomys imhausi. Classification (NCBI taxonomy): domain Eukaryota; kingdom Metazoa; phylum Chordata; class Mammalia; order Rodentia; family Muridae; genus Lophiomys; species Lophiomys imhausi. The sequence continues at coordinate 836,384 of CAJQZJ010032130.1, forward strand.
TGAGAAAGGGCATTGTAGCAAATTGTGCTGCTCACATAGACAGCATCTTATTCTGCCTGTGGCTACTCACCAAACTGCTGACCCCGTGTCTTGCTGTGGGTCTCATCTTTCATACAACGGATCACTGTCGTGGACCTGTCCGTGTAAAATGAATTTATCAGACATGGACTATGTTCCCGAGTTTTCATTTTACAGTTAGGTATTTTATGGAAAATGTCATGGCATGGGGCTGGCAACTCTGATGCAAGACAAGCAAGGCTGTGAGCCAATCTGGATAATGCCAAACAAGGCATCTGAAGACGTAAAACAGGACCAAAGCCAGCATCAGAACAGAGGCAGGTTCACAGCAATGTCAAACAAACTAGGAAGACAGACATATGACACTGAAAATGACTCGGAGATACAGAGGGTGCTGTTAGAGATGGGGGGCTTTGCAACAAAATCTATATTTGAGGGTAATAAAGATCCTCCAGTATGAATGTCATGAGTCAATAATTTTGGCCTGTTTTGTCTTCTAATTGGCCCTAAGGGTTAAGAAGAGTTATTGGCATGCAGATGGTGGGCAGTAAACATTTGGTGAATGAACAGGGATAGAAAGAACATAGGAAAGGAGATTTTTAAATGTAATATGTATTTGGTAACATATTTAGCAAAGACATTCACACACATAATCTTATGCGAACCTTGCAGTCACTCATTGAGGGTGTGTGTTACTTTGTTTTATGCATAAAGGTCCTTTACCAGGAAAGCTGTCGTACAGCAGTTTGGTCTCTGGGGTAGAGGTCCTCTGACGCCTGGAGTTGAAAAAGCACCAGGGAAAAGGAGAGGTAGGAACTAGGCACAGCAGCACCTACCAGAACTATCCTGTCCTTTTTCTGGGAACCAACAAATGACTCTCTACCTGGGATAACACAAGGCTGGAATGATGGCCACTTCCAAGCTCTTGCTCACTGCAACAAGCAGCACCTGGATTCTAGACTGCTGGTGACGCCAGTGCCTCCTGTCAGATACACTTCTGGAGGGAGCATGAGCTGAGCCAGCAATGATGGCTAGCTCTGCAGCAACTCTTGTGGACTATCCAGTTTAACATTCGGCTATGATCCCAAGGCCTGAAGTATTTCCTTCTAAGCTGCTCACTCCAGCAAACCCGGCATTTGCTTTCAGGAAGCTGATCTGTAAACGATGCCTTTGGGATATTATACTTGTTGATATTCACCATGCATGTGCCAGGCACTGTGCTAGCTTCTCTGCATGAGTCACTTGGCTTTCACAGCATTGCAGGGAAAGAAATACTATGACTATTCCAACTTTAAGGTGATGAAGCTTTGGCTTTGGTAATGTCACTGCTTGCCCCATGAAACTTTTAATTCCTTATTTCCAATCTCTATGCCTGCTTCAAAGCTATTAGAATTTTAATTTAGTGGACAGCAAAAGACATCCTGGTGTTGCTTGTTGGTTTGTGTTTTCCAGGGCGACTTATTGTGAATTATTGACTGAATACCTTCCCAGCTCCTTGGCGCCCTATTCTCATTTCTACTATCAGTGAACTCAATGACTCCTCAAGTCATTTGGAGCTAGTTATCTAGTAATCATGCAGATAGCCTTCCCCTGTGCTGTAGAACTTGATTCTCCTAGCAAAATAGCTGCCATCTGTATTGGCCACCTCAGCTGTACTTGCTTGCAAATACTAATCAGGATGGGGTCTGTGGACTGTTGACATTCTCTCATAGAGGGATGGAAGGGGGTTGTTGTATCTTCACCTAAGTATCCAATCATTCCTCCCAGCTATTTGTATGCAGTTATTCCCTAATTACCCATGTGACCTCTTGTCTGGGGAGTGCCATAGAGTATATAAATTGAGCTAGATTAACAGGAAAGGGAACTATCTACGTAGCTGTTTGGAGGTCGTCACCTGTGCTGACTGTATATTTTGTAAGAGGCATCGTCTTTGGCATCACCCCTGCTCTTGCCAGCAACCTGTGCTCTGTAAGGAAGCCTAACAAACTTGTTGGTTTCCCAGAGTAAACCTTGGTGAAATAGAACTTAATAGAACTTGGTTGTTTACTAGAACTTTACGAAAGTTCCAATAAGGGTAATTTCTTAGGGTAGATGTTGTTTACACTTTCCAAGTGCCTTCCTCCATCCAAGGAATTCTCATGTCACCCTTCTTTTCACTTGAATCCACCAATAATGTTATGTATGTGCCTGACCTCATCCAGGGAATTTTAGCACCTGCCTCTCTTATAGGAATCTGTCTTCATGTGTGACAGCTGGAGTTTTTGCTTATTGCTATTTTTTCCTTTGTTTTTTTAAACCATGTCTATATTTAAACAAAGGAGAAAAAAATAATGTGATAAATTTATTCCTAGTTCACCTACCAAATCACACACTACTGTTAACTAGATCTCACTGTTGGTAAATTGGGGGAAAACACACTTCAAAGGGTTATTACAGGGTTTAAATGAAATAATATATGTAAAATACATTTATCAGTTTGAATGGTAAATGATGTTTAAGAAAAATCAGGAGTGGTAGGTGATAGCCAGGTGCATGGATTCTTATGTATTTCTAGGCATTTTTCAGTATTGTAACAAAATTTACTTTGGTTTTGTGGTTGTTTGTTTATTTACCTATAGCAAACTTCCAACAGGTGACTCGACTTTAATATTCTGGTGTATTTTAACCTGCATATAATATTAGGAAAAAGCATCATAGTTACTTCACTGACTACAGGTCAACGGCAGTCAAATTTAGATGCCTTTAAGTTGCCCTGCAGTGATTGAAGTGAGGGTTGTAGGAGAAAACACTTGGGAGAGAGAAGAGAGTGGGACTCTTTCTCACTCACCTTTGTGACTGAGCTTATGTGCAAATGCAGTTGGCGCCATAGAGAGTGAGGTAGGCATAGCTGGGCTCTTGACTTCTTCAAGACATAACAACTCATCCCTGTGATCTCTGGGCAGTATGTTAGCAGCGATGGGCCCCACATCTTTAAAGCAGCTCTAGTAGATTAATTTATAAGCAGCTTTGATGGCATATGAGGGTGATTTCCTTAAACAATAGCCAAGAGTTCTGACATTACAACTTTCCAACTACAATACATGTCTTGGGGGATGGAGCCAACACTCATTTTACAGCAAGGGATGTGACCTTAGTGTCTATTTCTGACACTGAACACTGAGTGTGTTCAACTTGACTCATGTCTTTCCCCAGTGGCTGCCAACATCTACAGCCTTTTGTAAAAGTATACAATGAATGAAATGGGAAGTAAATGTTTTAATTTTTTCCTTAAATACACCATAGAAGGAATAGGGATTAAGAGAAAAAGACCTACTTTACTCTTCTATTAGGTTTAGTGTGTCAGGCTTTATGTTAAAGTCTTTGATCCACTTGGACTTAAGTTTTGGGCAGGGTGATAAATATTGGTCTATTTGTATTCTTTAACATGTTGACATCCAGTGAGACCAGCACCATGTGTTGAAGATACTGTCCTTTTTTTCCATTGTTTTCGCTTCTTTGTCAAAAATTAAGGGACCATAGGTATGTAGGTTCATTTCTGGTTGTTCAATTCGATTCCATTGATCCACTGGTCTGTTTCTATACCAGTACCATGCTGTTTTTATTACTATTCTTCTGTAGTATAGCTTGAAATCTGGGATGGTGGTACCTCCAGATTTTTTTTTTTTTATTGTACAGGATTGATTTAGCTATTCTGGGTTTTTTGTTATTCCATATGAAGTTGAGAATTGTTTTTCTAGGTCTGTAAAGAATTGTGATGGTATTTTGATAGGAATTGCATTGAATCTGTATATTGCTTTTGGTAGGATGGCCATTTTTATTATGTTGATCCTACCTATCCATGAGCATGGGAGATATTTCCATCTTCTGATGGCATCTTCAATTTCTTTCTCCAAGGATTTGAAGTTTTTGTCATACAGGTCTTTCACTTGCTTTGTTAGAGTTACCCCCAGGTACTTTTTGTTGTTTGTGGCTATAGTGAAAGGTGTTATTTCCATAATTTCTTTCTCAATCCATTTATCTTTTTTATAAAGAAGGGCTTCCAATTTTTTTTGAGTTAATTTTGTATCCAGCTACCTTGCTGAAGGTGTTTAACAGTTGTATTTGTTCTCTGGTAGAGAAAGTGGGAAAAAGTCTCAAACTCATTGGCACAGGTGACAACTTCCTGAACAGAACACCAATAGCTCAGGCTCTAAGACCAACAACCAATAAATGGGACCTCATGAAACTGAAAAGCTTCTGTAAGGCAAAGGACACTGTCATTCAAACAAAATGGCAACCTACAGATTGGGAACAGATCTTTGCCAACCACACATCCAACAGAGGGCTAATATCCATAATTTACAAAGAACTCAAGAAATTAAATGCCAAGAAACCAAATAATCCAATCAAAAAATGGAGGACAGAACTAAACCAAGAATTCACAAAGGAGGAATCTCTAATGGCCGAGAGACACTTGAAGAAATGCTCAACATCCTTAATCATCAGAGAAATGCAACCCAAGACAACTGTGAGATTCCATCTCACACCTGTCAGAATGGCTAAGATCAAAAACTCAAATGACAGCACATGCTGGTGAGGTTGTGGAGAAAGGGGAACATTCCTCCATTGCTGGTGGGAGTGCAAACTTGTAAATCAGTCTGGCGATATCTTAAAAAACTTAGGATAGCTCTACCTCAAGACCCAGCCATACTACTCTTGGTATGCATCCAAATGATTCCTCACCAGACCACAAGGACATATCCTCATCTATGTTCATAGCAGCCTTATTTGTAATAGCTAGAAACTGGAAACAACCCAGATGTCCCTCAACTGATGAATGGATTAAAAAAAAAAAAAGCTGTGGTACACTTCCACAATGGAATACTACTCAGCTATCAGAAACAAGGAAATCATGCAATTTGCAGCCAAATGGATAGAACTAGAGAAGCTCATCCTGAGAGAGCTAACCCAGTCTCAGAAAGATGCACATGGCATCTATTCATTTATAATTGGATTTTAGCCACATAGTACAGGATAGCTATCCTACAACCAACACACCAAAAGGAACAGGAACATAGACTTTGTTACCTGTTAGTGAGACACTTCACTCTAGTACTTCCATATAGGTCCCCATTCAATAAGGAAGCTCTTAGCCCTCATCTGACTGCTGAACTGGGGGGGGGGTGCAGGGACTGATATGTAGGGACACCCCACTCCAGAGGAGTAGGGTAGGTGGGAGAGAGTGTAGAGGGTGGAAGACTGGGACTAGGAGGGGTGGAAAGAGGGCACTGTGATGGAGATGTAACTTGTAGTAATAAATAAACATAAAATAAAACAAAACAAAAACAGCCAGAGAGAGAGAGAGAGAGAACCATAATAAGGAACTGAAATGCACAGGTTTTGGTGAATTGTTGAGAGTATGGAAAATTGCAAAATTTCTCCAAGCCCTAGTTTCTGAGCTGCCTTTGGTACAAGGTAAAAACTTACATAGCAATTAATGCTGTTGCTAAATTTTCAGTAGTCGGGGCAGAAGAGAGAGGATAATTCTAGTGAGTATGTTCATCTGGCACAGGTTTATCCTACGAGATGGCAAGAGATTAGAGAATACCTTAAGACTCCTTAAAAGAGAAGAAAAAATCAGTCACATAAGCTCGAGGAAAAAGTAATAAGAGTGATAGATTCCATGTGAAACCAGAAAAGCACATCAATTCTGGACCTGGCATGGAAGCCATGTTGTGAACAGTGCATTGTAGTGGGATTGATGTTGATAGGGCTCTATCCACAATGGGTGGGTGATTCACTAAGTTTTTTTTTTTATTACTTCAGGTTACACCTCCATTGTAGTGTCCTCTTTCCACCCCTCCCAGATTCACTAAGTTTTTATTGACATGTACTTTTTAGCAAGTACAGTTCACTTTATTCAAGTGTATGGTTTGGTGGTGTTTTTTTGCATGAATGATTGATATTTATAATTGATACATAGGATTACTAGGGCATCGGAGTTATTCCTTAACTTATAAATAAACACACAGAGACCTGTTGGATTTTAATATAACCTTAAGCACTAGGACTGGGCAGATTCTAACCCTCTAAGCTAACCTCTCATCCATAAATACTTGTACATGTTCTAGTTGGTCTGGTCTCCTGAGCAGGTTGCTCCCAACTATGTGGATTTCCCATCCTCTATCTTAACCCATCGTGTCTCTCCTTCCTCTCTCCTATGTTTCTCCTCTTTCATCTTCTTCCCACAAGCCCCTGATCCTTTGCCCTACCTACCTCTCTTCTCCCAGCCCAGGCTGTTGGCCCTTTATTCAGCTAATCAGGGACAGATTAGCAGGCAAGGTTACAAACATCATTTTGGGTATGTGAGTTTCTGCTCAGTAAGGAAGACTGAGAGAAAACAATTAACATTTGAATACAAGCAGCATAAGACAAGCCACAATAATGTTTAATCATTGCACACACATACATCATGTAATTATGACATAGAACATTTCTGCCAACATGGAAAAATCCCTTTGGTCCCCTTCCCACCATGGAAAAAGCTCATTATAATTTCCAACACTGTGATTTTACCTGATTGGGCACTTTAAACAGATAGAGTCATACCTTGTAGACTTTTGTGTGTTTCAGTTCTTTTATTCAGGATCATGTTTAAATATTTTTTTACATTTAATTATTTTGTGGGCATACATGCCAGGACACATTTGTGTGGTTCTCAAATAACAACTCACAAGTGTTTGCTTTCTCCTTTCACCATGTGGGCTCCAAGTTGTCAGGCTTGACAGCAAAGTCCTTTACCTGCTGAGCCATCTCAACCAGCCCCAGGTACCTGCTTCTAAGATCATCCATGACACTGGATGTTTGTTAATTATTTATTTCTCCTTATTGCTGGGTACTATTTTTATATGGTGTTTATCTATTCTCCTATGATGGACTTTTGGTTTCCAGTTTGAGATTGTCAGTAATAGAGATACTCTAGACATTCATGAGTAAGTTTGCTAATGTTTCATTTCCCATGGGATAGCCTTCAAAAGTATCCTAAACTGAGGCATGGGAGATGGTCTTTGTGTCTCTAATTTGGCTAGCCACTGAATATGATCTATCTTTTTTTTTTTTTTTTTTTGAGGAGTGAATCATCTGGAGACAGAGAGTCAGATTTGAGACACAGCAGCCACTGCCTGCAGATAGAGTAATAAGGGTTTTATTCTAAATCAGACATGGTGGAACACCACAGCTTCTACTAAGCCATCTAAAATCATGCCTTAAGATCATTCTTTTGCCCATGTTCTCATTTATGTCTATGCTCAATCTCAAATTTATTTTTGTGCATAAGGTGAGTTAGCTGTAGAACTTCATTTTGTGCATAAAGACGCTCAATTGCAGCAGCACCAGTTGTTAAAAGACTTGCCTTTCCCTATTGAATTCCTGGGAACCTTTGTTGAAAATCAATTTACCACATATGCGTGGGCCTATTTTTGGCTCTATTCTATTTCATTGATCTATTTATCCTCATGTGAAGCAGTTTTGAACAAAATCTGGCAGAAACAATATAACCCCTTATAGTCAGGAAGGTAATTTGCTAGCTTAAGAAATAGAGGAAAGTAGCATATAGCTTGTAATTCATTTTAGATGTAGATAGTAATGGCACTTAATAGTTTAAAACTGAGCTAAATCAGATGGCATATACTCAGAATTAGGAAGGCCATGGGTACAAGCCAATCCTGAAATATCTCAGTGGCTTACACCAGTAGTTTACTTGTTAACATCACTGCCTGATATGATATATTCTGTAAGCAATGACTCAGACAACCCTGGCTGTTTCCTTCTTATATGTATGCCCTCTAGACATGATTGAGGAAGAAGCTTAAATCCATGTTTGTCTGGCCTGGAGATGCCTATATTAATGTCCATTACCTATCCATTGCCCCATCACATAACCCATAAGGCTGGTAAATAATAGTCTCTGACAAAACTAAGTGTCACCCCTGCCACAGCTGTGCCCAGGAAGAATCAGAACAGGAGCAGTTAGATTTCAGTAACTTCACTGGGCTTTGAAGCCCAGTGTCAGGTATGTGGGCTCTAGCAGTAGATTGCTCCAAGTTCAGCCATCACTCCCTCCTCCCACAGGGGTGACCCTGAGCATGCACATCTTTACAGAATGCAATGGAGAATAAGATTTACCTTAAGTAGTTCTTGTGAGAACTGAATTAGGAGAATGTAGCCTTTAGGATAAAGCTTGCTACAGAATAGACATCTGATGTTTCTGTTACCCACAGAATACCTATAGGCAATGATGTGTGGGAGCCAGTCCAGCCAGACTTCCCTCTAGTTGGCACCTCTAGTTGGCACCTTCTTCCCAGTCCCTTGGAATATTTGGAAGGGAATAGAATATCAGAAATCAAGTAGCTCACTGTCCTCACTACCTGTCACTGTCACTGCTTAACACTCTGTAGTGCTTCCTGGGAGAGCACTGACAGGTGACCAGAGCCATCGCACTGCAGAAACGTTTCCCAAACCTTACCATCTAGGGTTGGAAGAAATCTCTTTCATCTTTGACAGAGGCTAACATGGTTGACAATAAGCTGCTTTCCAGTAATATCCAACAAAAACTGGTTAGTTAAACCAGAAAGGGGGGCAGAGGGAACTAATGTTTCTTTATGGAATAAGTCAAAAAGTTACCTGAGTGTTTCACTCATTAATAGGCCCAGAAGGGAGACTGCCATTACATTCTAATATTCCATTTGATCCAAGTGCAAGCCATTGTAAGTTACCAAGAAGTTCTCTTTTCCTCATATAAGTCACTAGAGAGAAACTACATCACATCCCTGGATGTCTACTTGTCCATACTTACAGAAAAAGTGTGCAGAGAAATTTCTCAAGAAACAAACAGTTAGGATACTGCTTGTAATAGAAATTGGAAAACTCTATTTTCAAGAAATTGAGAGGTTGTATGGATAACACCTGAAATAAGCCTATAAATCACCCTTGGCTCTTAGTGATTAGTAATGTGGCTGCTCTTCATTATACTACAAGAGAGGGGAAAGTGAATGACTGTGTTGGGAATGTGGACTGAATGCGAACAGGCACTACGATATGTCTAATGTTAAGAGGTTTAGCATCTGAGAGAAAGAGACTGACATTGCTCTCTTAGCAGAGTCCTGACATTGACTACAGATAGTCTCACAGCTCGGGTCTCGTCTCAGTTTGCTCTGTACACAGGTATAAGCCAATAGGATCCATAGGTCAAGAAAAATAGAAATGAAGCTGATCAGTGAGATCTGCTCTGATTTCTGAATCCGTGGCTTCTCTCCTGGGGGGACCTTCTGTAAATGAGCTCCCAGGGCTCCAGGCTTACAATGAAGGGTGACCACAGACCTGCTCTTAGAGGCAGTAAGTTCAATCAGGGGAGTGGGGCAGTTAAGTAAATGCTTATTACTAGCTCCAGGGAAACCCAACAACATTCTATTTTAAGGTATTCTTCTGGCAGGGGACATTTATCTTTGAGTGACTTCTACAGTTCTAGCCCTGCGAATGCTGAACTGGAGATGGTTGAGCGATTAGCTGCTAGGGTGATAAACACTGTAGAATTTTTGAGGGAGAAGGCTAAAGATAGAAAATTCCAGAAACAGTTCTTATTATCAGAATGCCACAAGGAAGCTCACATTACTTGGGCTTCATTTGCCTTCTAAATATAGTTGGTCATTTTTACCCATGTTGCCAAGCAGTGCCCTGGGTGATGTTTGTCAGCTGATAAGGGCTGTGTGGCATTCCCCTGGCATGTGGGGCATTCCCTTGAAGCCCATGAAGCAGCACACGAGCACTTAAGCCTAGTTGTAGTGACAATTTTGGAATTTTTGTTTCTTTAAAAACAGAAATACTATAAGAATGTCCTTTTTTAATCCCAGATGTGGGGATATGGGGCTGCTTCAGACTGTCTGCAGCAGCTGACTGTGATTTGCCTCACCCTTTAGCAGATGGATGCTTTTACCAGCTGCACATAGTTTCTGTGACTGTGTGATGTTTGGAATTCTGGGAATTTTCAGACATTATATAAATGCTAGAGCTCTGATAGGTAGGATCAGTGGCTGTTGGTCTTTCAGGGATGTTGGTTATGATTTGTTAGTAGTTGTGCTCAAAGAAAAAACAAGAAGAAAGAAATCAGATTCCGAGATCACTCTCTCTTTCTCCCTTCTATATTTCTTTCTCTCCCATCTAGTGCTAGGGGATTAAACTAGAAGCATAAAGGGTGAGAAAAAAAACCCATAAAGTAACAAAGGCCAGCTACAAGAATTAGATTCAGGGATTTTTCTAACTCCCCTCTATCCTTGTTTCTCTCCTATCTAACATGAAAGGTGAAACTGGGAGGGATAAAGGGTGGAAAAAGGAGAACCTAAAAGGTGGCAAAGACTGGCTATACTTCATCAAATACAAAGTTGAGGGAGCGATGTTATGCATTCTAAATGTTAATTAACCTGCTTCCAGAAGCCTGTTTGAGGTACCCCAAGTGAAGCTATGCTACCTTTCTTGTTAACCATTGTCTCTGATTGGTTAAATAAAAGCTGAGGCCTGAGATTGGGCAAAGACAGAGGTAGGCCAGACTATGGTGCTCGGACTTCTGAAGCAGAGAGGTTGATGGATAGAAGAAACCTCTAGAGAGTAGGAGAAGAAGTAGCCAGAAGAAGGAGAAGAACAAGGAGCAGGAAGAGGAAGGACACACAATGAAGTAGATGAAAGAAGATCATTCCACATAGCCTGGAACATTGGCATAGGATGGAGAAAAACAGCACAGAGGATTTATGTATATTATATGGGGCTTTATTCGGGGGTAGAATTATGAGCTAGCTTAGATGGGCTAAGATTACTCAATCCCAGCTAAGATTAATTAAAATCCATCAGGTGTCTCTGTGCTCATTTATAACGGCAGGTTAAGGATTAACAAGTGTCATCCAATTAACCATAATCTAAATATTGCAAATAATTTTAATTAATTATTTCTACACAAAGTTCCAGAAAATGTGCCTAGCTTCTGGAGCTCTTTCAGTTCTAATGGTCTTGGGACACTATCATGACAAGGAAATCATTGTAGTTCAACATTTAGTGGGGCTAGCATTTTTAAGAAAATTAGTTGTTGCTTATCAATTCTGTGCTATTTAGCTATGATTTTGATTGTTATGTGACTGTACCTTTAAATTTTATAAAGATCAACAGTTACATATATGTTCACATTTGTATCTTCCATTGAATGGAACACCTTCTCAGAGCTGCACCCAGCAACCATTCCCACTCAAAGCTCAAGAGAGGCCTCCTATTGCCTGAAGAAGGGAGGCCAAGATTCCTTGGCTTGTTTTCATCTTGTTCCAGTTTTCCCAGATTCTTCCTAATCATCTTAAATTTTGGAAAGAAAGACTATTTCAGAAGTTACCAGGACATACATGTTGTAGATAAAGATGCAGATTCACAGCAGAAAAGTGATCTCTTCAGGGTTATGCTAGGAATCAGCTCCAGAGGCCCTAGGACAGGATGCGATGTGAAGTCAGGGACTTTTGATTACTGCTGTGTCACCAGTGTCTGGAACAGTGAGTGCTCAAAACACATTTACTGGATTAGTTTATGAAGGGGAACACATTGGCAGAACCTTCATTTTTCTTTTATTTTTAAGATATAATTATGTCATTTCTCTCTTCTCTTTCCTCTCAAAAAAAATTCTCCCATGTACCCCTTCCTACTCACTTTCAAATTCATTTGGCTCTTTTTGCAATTAATTTTATTAAATATATATGTATCTGTGTATATACATATATATCCTAAATATAACCTGTTAAGTCTGTATATTATAACTCATATCTGTGTTTCCAGGGCTGACCATTGGTATGGAGTAACTAATTAGTGTGATCATTTTCTATTTCCTTGTTGCTACTTTCTCTGCAGACCTCTGTTTGAGGGTTGAAGAGGTTCTAAGGGCCAATATTCCGATCTACAGGAATTTGTTAAAGCTTCATCCTACCTTAACCGTTCCACTAAGTTTAATTGCTCAGACTCAATTCAGACCAGTCACAACTTGAATCATTCCTGATGGCTCCAAATCTTGTCAAACTCTTTTCTTTTTGACCTCTCTGCAGCAAATGGCTTACTTAACTCATACTGCCTCTAACTGAGATTTTCTTCCCTGAGCATGTTCAGTTGGTCACCCATTTTACCCTCTGCCTGTGGGTATTTTGTTCATTGGTCATGAGTCCCACTCTTCAACCCTGAAAGTATCCATTATATATCTTAGCTATATTCTTGCCCCCTATCCATCTCCTGTCTTAAATACTGGAGCAGTGTTTTACATACCAGAGATGGTGGAAATAGTATAACACAGAGATCAAGGAGATTCAATAGAGGGACTGTAAAAATGATACTAACATTCAAATATTTTTAAAAGGTGAATGAGAGATGCCACAGAATAATAGAGGGCATTGAAGTAGATGTGATTTAGAAGGAAAATGTTTTGGGAAAACTGCATGTGGAGAAGTGGAGAAGTGAATGGTGGAAGCAGCAGCCAAATCATAATGGACTTACTTACTGAACTTACTTACTTACTGTACTTAAGCATGATTCCATATGCGTCAAAGTTTTGTTTCAGAAGACTAAGGACAAAAAGCAACATAAATCTCATTAGGAATGCTAATTGAATGTTTTATGTTACACTTAAACACTATGCAAAATAATGAACTAGATCTGCATATGATTTCCTCTTTATAAATTAGGTAAAAAGCATTTATGTAAGACATTATATATAATGTAGTATGTATGTTTATAAAGCATATATTTATAAAATATTGTGATGTTAGTAGGATTCCTAGGGGTCTGGGATGAGGGAAATGTTGGTCTAATGTAAATAACCATTCCATTTCAGTGGAATGAGTCAGGAGCTCATTATGTCTTTTGTTAGTATTTAAATTTTTTTTTTTTTGCATTTCTTTTTTTTTTAATAATTTATTTTTTATTTCTTCAAGTTACATCTCAATCACAATCCCCTCCCTACTCCCCCCTCCAGTCCCACCCTTCCACCCTCCTCCCCCTCAGCCCCACCATCCTCTTCCCTTCTTTTTTTTTTTTTTTTTTTTTTTAGTTTAAGGTATTTATTTTTCCCCCCAACAGCTCTCCCTTTCAATCCAAGTAATGGTTCTTTTTCTTATAACTATAAATACAATACAAAACAACAGAAATAAATAGGCCACGATTATAAGAGTTATATGGCTTAGCATACATTCCCAATGTCCAGTCCATATGTATTTGGCACCTGACTTTAACATTCTACTATCTAACCATCTCCATGAGTTTAAAGTTCTATATCTAACTCAGCTTTCATACTAACTTGCCTCATAATATTAAAAATATCTTCTTAGATCCAGAACACTCTCTTGATTCCTAAACAACTCAAAATTTAACTATGAGACTCTAGGTATCTATTCTTCAACCACCTCAGAGACCTGAGAGGGATGAATATATCTGATTATATAGGAAGTGCAGGGCCTGCAGCTTCCAAAACTAAAAAATTTTACATATATTACCAAAAAACCAAATTTGCTCCAGGAAAAATCTTACCTGACCCCCTCAAAAAAAGGTAATTGTCCCAGAGTTAGGATTAGGGCAGGGCTCTGTTCTTATCTTTCCAGGAGATTTAAAGCATCCATTCAAGGAATCCAGGGACAACTGGACAAGGGAAACCTCAGCAGAAAACAGATCAGACACCAAAGAAGACGAGTGGCCCAGATGATCCAGCCTCGCAGACTTCTTCAATAGCAGTTTCCTCAAAAGTCTATAACCACAACAAATCAAAATCTCTAAGATCGTTCAGCTCCACAGACTACTCCAGCCAGATCTTCAGTAAAGTTCTGAAGATCAGCTTCTGTCTATGAACTTCGTAGGACATCTAAATAGCTGAGCACAAAGGGACTGAACATCAAATGATTCTATTAACATTTTTAACCATTTTTCCATTCTTATTTGGGCCCCAAACAGGTTTACTACGTCCCAAATCAGCAGGAAGTCATTTTAAGAGAACAACGTCCCATCCCCAGAAGGTGGGGAGGGTGTTCTTCCCCTTTGGTTATTTGATAGATAATAGAAAATTTTGTTATTTATGGGAAAAGACTACAAGCTGTTAAATGGTCTTGTTAAATGGGTTTTGGAGGTTAGACCCAGGGACTTCTCTCTTTTGCTTTTCTGTATCCTCCTTTCTCTCCTATATAGGAGTGAACAGACTTGAGAAAAATGGGACATAGACATAGTATAGGAAAGAACAAGAAAAAAGGACAGATTATTGAATATAGCTTTATACCTTTGTATACTGATACAAAATTAATATTATATTTGGCTAAATTGGTATTGATCATTGTATATTAATGCAAATTTAAGATTGTATAGGGCTACATCGGTATTGATCTTTGTATATTGATACAAAATTAAGATTATATTTGGCCACAATGGTATTGACCCTAGTATATTAATGTAAAATTAAGTATTTAAATTTTTAAACTTGTATCTATATTCCTTGACTTTAAAAATGTCCCATTTTTGCCCAGCCCTAAATTATACATCTTTACCAACCTCCACCCCTTCTGCCCTAGACTCAGAAAGCTTTGGGGAGGAGGAGGCAGAAAGAATGTAAGAGCAGAAAGATGAGAGAGGAGGGCTGTGAAATTCTGACTTCTGGTCATGGCATGACTGTTGTACCCAGGAACTCAAAGCAGCTCTGGTGGCCTGCACAAAATCAAGCCAGTCAGCATCCCAACAGGAATAGGAAGGAGTTTGCAAAGCCTCACCTCCAAATGAGAAGCTTTTGGCAGTTGATGGTAACTGGGGTAGGAAGAGTCATTTTTATTTTAGGGCTCTTATCACTGATAGTTTTTTTTTTTTATTCTCCAGTGGATGACCATGCATTCATGCATATGTGGGCATCGTTAATTGGATTCTATGGGTTATTAAGAGAGGTGAGTTGGAGGGCAGGCGAGGTAGATAAGATAAATGTATATTTTATCAATATCTAACATTTTCAAGCAATAAAAATATTAAACTTTTTACTTTAAAATGACATGGGGTAAGGAAGGACCAATGGGAAGGAGGAAGTCAGTAGGAGTGGAAGGAGTATGAGAGAGGCTACTAGAGGATACAGTCACAATATGTTATCTACAAGTAGGAAACCGTTTAACAGAGCAAGTAAAAAAAGAGTTATTTTTAACTCGAATTACTTGGCACCCCTGAAAGAGTTTAAGTAAGGATATGATATAATCTCAGTTCAAACATTATTGGGCAATAGTGAGGAGAAAGAAATAGATATGCCTAGTGGAGTCAGAGAATTGGGCAGTAGTCAGAGACTGTACAGGGTTCCCAGGGAGAGGTGATGTGGTTATACCGTGAGAATCGGGATCCATGCAGAATGAAGAAACGGAGTACAAATGTGTTTGAGTTTGGAGGAGATGAACATGGGAAAGTGGGGGTCTGGTGCATGCCTTCCATATTTACATTTGTGTGCCAACTAGCTTTGCAATGTTGATGTCCACAGTGGGAAAAATGCAGTTTGGAAGCCAGATGAAAGCTTGGTGGTAGGCCACATTTATGTAATTAATGGTTTTTAAGAGGACTTCTGATTCTTCCAAGGATTGTCTTCTAGATTTCACACCCAATAACATGGGTTAATACCCAGAATTTTCATGGAATCGACAGCATCAGGCTTAGACTCTAAACCGTCCTTTCAAACCACAGAGGTCGAACTAGTGCAATCATAGGAGAAAAAGGAAAGCATGGTTTTTATTTATACTCCCTGCATTTGATAGGGAGGTAAGGTTTTATTCCACAGATCCTAAATCAAGGTCTTACTTAGAGAATTTTGTCACAGCCTAAGATATAGTTTTGGGATCCAGTGGACAAACATGCCCAGACTTCATATCTTCTTTATAGAGTCTTCAGAGGGCAACTGAGATGACCTGAAGTGAAAGAAGAAGCAAGTAGTTTAGTAAATAATCCTGGTCAGAGGCATCAGGATTTTTTTCCTGAGTTATTTGGATAATTTCTGAGATTCTCTGGTAGTAATTTTATTTTGTGAAGAAAAATTGAGCACAACATACCTGCTTGTATTGTTAATTTTTAGTTGCCAAATGAAACTGTGTAGAATGACCCTTTTCTACAAATCATGGGATCATTAAACGTATCTAAACAATATACTTTATTTACCATATTTTTACCTTATTTAACTTTTTGTGATGAAAATATTTAAGAACTGCTCTTCTTTATCAGTTCTCACTAATATGGTGCATTGCTTTTAACCATAATTGCTATGCTGTACAGTAGACCCTCCTGATCTTTCTGGCTAGCTTCACTCCCATATGCTTTGACTAGTATTCCCTAGACCACATCCTCACCCACGTTGAATATACTTGGTTAGACTAATGGTTTTCCAAAGGGTGATTTGAGTTGGTGTAGAATTTCTAAGGCAGGATCATAAGCACTTAAGAGCACAGGAAAACATAAACATGATTTAAAGCAAAAGATAACTCTGAAAGGGAACTAAAATATGGATGAGATGCTTCCAACAGAATAGTGAAGAAGAAAACTAAACAGGGTTCTAGGAAATTTGGTGTAGATCCAGTCACTCAGCTCAGTTCTTCTTATTTCCTACCTTTTTCATCTGCATTAAGCGTCGTTTATTTTCCCGGCTTGTACAGTACTTACCACTTAATTCAACAGAAGACGGCTCACCACTGGCTAATAAGTGCTTATTGATCACTTCTGGGCCTCTTGGCAGAATGAATTAGAGCCAGGTGCTATCCTTCCGTACTCTGTGATTATTTCCTCTTCATTGTTTTAGTGAAAAGTAGAGAAATACTGTGATAACAGCAGTGACAATGGTCTAATGTCCAACATTAGAGCATACTCAAGCTCTACTGATTGTTTTCATATGGGTGATGAGAAGTATCAGTCAAGCTCTTTTCTGCAGCTGCTGATACTATTGTATGCTGCTAGGAGACTGTTTTGTTTTTTTGTTTTTGTTTTTGTCATTCTTTGTTTGAGATAAGGTCTCATGTGTTCCAGACTTACCCACTATATAGCTGAGGATGACCTTGAACTTCTGATTCTCTAGCTTCCTCCTCCCAAGTGCTGGTATACAGACTACACATACCAGAGTTAGGAGGCTCTGAGTTTAAAACCTGAATTATTTTTTCTTGTGTTAAACCAAAAGTCCAGAGTGACTTTAAAGTCTAAATGTTAAAGTGAAGTGATTTGATTACTATGAACAGGAATGTTTTACTTCTATAACGAGAATTCTTGTGGAGTCTTTGAACACCAATGCCTCTTGTTCTCTTTTCTAATAATAACAATGCAAGCAATATTTCAAGAAGAAAGAGCATGACTTTAATCCTAGTATACAGGAGGTTGACAAATGCCTATTTCTGTGAGTCTAAAGCCTGCCTAGTCTACCTGGCCAGGTCCATAGTGAGACCCTATCTCAAAACAAAGAAAATATAATTTATTGATTTAAAATACTAGAATTATTTTTAGGAAAAAATTTATGTTCTTTGTGAATTTGTCTTTTGGTAGCATTTTACTCATGGAACCTGGAATTCTTTTCCAACACTACCTTTCTTGTTATCTTTTATTTTTTCCAGAATATTTGGATTAAGAACTGTTTTCTGAAAATTTTGTTTAATCCATTGTATGTTTCATTATCTGTCATAATTCACACCATCCAAATCCAAGACAACTTGAAAGATGTCAGTAAGGCTCTGAAAAAAATGTTTATATAATGTATGCTGATAATACAGTAATATTATAATACTACAATAAATTAATAACATAATAAAAACTCAATTCAAAAATCACTGGCATGACCTGTGCTGCTCCTCCAGTTCCTGGACCAGTTTCTCTCTTTCAGAGCAATCTTCATCATTGTATCTGTACAGGCCAGATTGTGACTACACCTACAGTGCTGTGTAACCTGCCTCATCTTGCAAATCTTCTCAAGCTTATTAAACAATGGTCCCCATTTCTGTCTCTCCTTAGCCACTCATAACCTTCATTAAGTTTTCTGTTCCTATGAATTTGACCAAGGGATGTCATTAAAGTGGAATCATACAGTATTCTCATTATTATTATTACCAACTCCCTAACTTTTCTGTTTATAATTTCTCAAGGTTCATTCATGTTCTAGCATATGTCAAGACTTTCTTCTTTAAGGCGCAGTAATAGTTCACGATATACATAGAATGTTTTATTCATTAATCCACTGATGGATGTAGCAGTAACTTTTGTCTCTGTAATTGTCTCCTATGTTTACTGCCTCCATCTAGGCCTAGTCGTGGAAGCTTCCAGCCTCTGTACAATTTTATCTAGGCTTAAAATGTTTTCAGCTTCTGAGACTTACTGCTGAATAAGCTCTCCTTTTCTAGTTCTTTCTGAACTCTGGCTGGCTGGTTCAACTCAGCTGTTCAGGCTCAAACTCCTCTCCAAGCTGACTGATTCAATTTGGCTTCTATCTCAGTCTCTGATTGAATTGCTCTTCTTGGCCTCAAACTAACTCTAGCAATCTGTTCTAATCCCCTGGCTCCTTCTCATTCTCTGGCTACTTCTTTGCCTGTGTCTAGCTTGTTCTCCCTTCAAACTGTCTTTGTAAAACTGCCTCTGAATTCCACAAACTGAACCAGCACAAACTCCACTCCACTGCACTGTCTTTCAATGCACTGATTCAACCAGACAGCTTGAACAGGACTCAGAGATCACCTAAGCTTTTCTTTACCTAAAACTTGCTCTATACCAGGCTGGTCTTCAACTCAGATCTGCTTGCCTCTATCTCCTGGAATTAAAGGCATGTCTGTGTTTCAGCTGAATCACGCAGACCTAGAAAGTTTTTGTGATCTCTTGTCAGAGCAGCCATGTTCTGTATTAAAATTCCTCTACAGATGGATTTTTCCATTGCTTCACTTTTTGGCTGTGAATGATATTTCTGTGAACTTGAGTATAGAGATATCTGTTGAGACCCTGATTTCAATTCTTTGTGTTTATACACAGAAGTGGAACAGTTAGACCATACTAATAGTGTTATTTTCACCTTTCAAAGAACCCCATTCTTTTTCACAGAATCTGCACTATTTCCTCTTCTGACCAAGAGTCCATATGTGTTAGTTCTCAATATTGTCATAAATATCAGGTGGACTTGTGTTGCCATCCATAGTAGCCATCATAATGAGTATGTGTGCCCTCTCAGCTTCATGTTGCTTGATTTTTAAGTATGCGTTATTGAAGATTATCATATATTTAAACAATACAGGATGACTAGACAGAAAAATTAGCCTTGTGGAAAGAAAAATCAATAAACAGATTTTTTCCTTTTTGTTTCTTCAGGTTCCTAGGGGAAAAGGGGGAATAATTACTCAATATAAAAGCAACACACTGTAAAACATGACTAAGAACAAAATGCTTAATGATTTGCTAACATATAACCTGGTCTGAGGATGTGACACAGTAGTGCAGCTCATATGTAACATGCATACACAGCACTGGCTTCTGTTCATAGTATCATAAGTTACAGTACAGTAAAAGTAAAAATACTGTTAATCTTTAAAAGGATGAAAGAATGGAAAATAATGCTGTAGCAATCTCTTACAAATCCATAATAGGCACACACAGTGACAGAAGCATGATCTGGGCAGATCAGGAGAAACAGAAGACAAACACAAACATTTTGAGACAATTTTCAAAAACTGAAAAGTCAGATTGAAGATCCACCGCCTAGCACAAATCAACAAAACATGCTGTACACATTACACAATATGTGAATGCATTGCAGTGTAGCATCGAGTTCCACAGATAAGCATGTTATACCAATCCATTAAAACCACATACCTACCTAGACAGTATTCTAGTTCTAAAAGTTGGAAATGGAAAGACTTATGAGTTTGTAAAAGAATCTAACAAAAGTAACCAAATAAACATAAAAACAGTCTGATCACAAAGGAACCCTAACCACAGCAACAGAGGTCAGCATATTAATAGAGTAGATGGGAAGTTTTTATGTGAAAATGACTTTCATGATTATTACTTTGCTCAGCAGAACTATCAAAGATGTACAAAAAACTTAGAAAATATCAGATATAGTCTAACAGGAATGAAAAAGGGATAATTGAGTTCCAAAAATAATTTCAACCCAAAGAGCAATGTGGGAAAATCCTAGGATGACAACCAGAGTGTACTAACAGTCATGACAGAAACAGAAGAGAGCCTTGGATGAGAGGTATGAGGGAATAAAAACAGGGTGGGAAAAAAGAATCTAAGATACATCACTATTTACAAGTCTTTAGATAGTACAGGGAAGCAAGAAGACACATTTAAAAGAAAAACAAAGGCAACTAGAAATTTTAGTCAAATTAAAATCTGTACAGTACAGAAAGATGAGTACATTGCCTCTCTGGCTCTAAGAGAGGATTGAATACTAGTTACAGCAACATCATTATATAGACACTATTTGTTGATCTTTCTTTTATAATTAACCTTCTACAAGCATGAAAGACAGATGTACATACAGAATAACATATAAATAATATCAACCTTTGCATTATAAAGTGTAAATGTGAGCACTAGAATTAAAATCAAGAAAGACAATCAAAACCTCCCATTCTCACATACAGAACACTTAAAAAGATCGGTAGGAGATGGAAAAATTAGAGTTGAAGGCTCTTACTAACTGAATGGAATCAGTAGAGAATTTAGAAGATGTTTAAGTAAAAGTAGGTGCAACTAAAGAACAATGGCTGTGCTCTGAAAAGCCAGGGGCTGCCACTTATCATTATGTTTGGCAATAGCTGTAGGTTACTTTGATTAAAATGAAGAATTAATAGGCACAAACTCAGATTTGAACTGCATTCTATATACCAAATAATGCAATAGAGTGATAATTTGTGATGTTTATGGAGAAATATATGAGTGCCCTAGTGCAGGCTGTGAATAATGATGTACACTATTGTCATAAGCTTACAAAAATATGTTTAATATGGACAGAGACTAAGATAAGATGTAGATAATAGAGGCGATGGTATGAATTTGTGAATGATTGCCTTTGCAAGTCTTACCATTTTCTATATTGCTTACTTGAGGGTCAGTGAGCACCATGGGTTATTATCAGATGCAACATTTTAATATTTGGGAATATTTATGAAAATGCGAAGTGACAATGAATGAAAAAGCAAATGGCATCTGATAAAACATGCCACCTTGTCACTAAGGAAGGTTACATTGGCTACAACAGAGACACAATGGAGAGACTTTGCTGATAAGTTTCCAAGTTCTCTCATTTAGATATGTAAATGATTTACTGAAAATATGGGGTATGGGTGTCAAAAGTGGTTTTTATGTCATTGGATGAGTGGACTTCATTGCTCTAGGACTGTACACTTGTTCTAACCATAGTCTTCCAGTTGGGAGATGATGAATTTTCAGTTTTTAATCAGCTTTTCAAAAAAAACAAAAACAAAAACAAAAAACGAGACACCCAATGTCCCATTTGTATTGTTCATCTGGAACACATAAAACAAGCATTTGGGCTGACCTAGTCCTTGAGCTGTGTCCAGATAGGATATCTGTGTGCCTGTGATTGTCTACAATACTTGAACCACTTAAAGCTGGTGTTTCTGAATCACCCTGGAAAAAACCAAGGTAAGAGTGGTCCCACAAGACTACAGGTTAAGTTGCCTGTCTTTGCTTGTCATTAATAGGATGCTGAAAATGGGAGTTTGACTCACTCATTCAAAAATTTGTCACTCATGCAGTGGTTATTGTGTATGAAAGAAGACAAGGCTCAAGGTTGCTATCTTTACTTATTTTTATCAATCTTATTACATGATTTTTTAATTGAAATTTTTTTAATAAAAATATATTTTTGCCATGTGATGGTGGCACATGCCTTTAATCCTAACACTCATGGGCAGAGGCAGGCAGATCTCTGAGTTTGAGGCCAGCCTGGTCTATAGAGAATGTTCCATAACAACCAGAGCTACACAGAGAACTTAAAAAAAAAAAAGGAAAGGAAAAGAAAAGAACCAGCTCATAAAGTATCTTGAGCATAGTTTCCCCTCCCTCATCTCCTCCCAGATCATCTTCACTTACCCCACTCACTCAACACTTGCTTTCTCTCTCTTTAGAAAACAAACAGCTTTAAAATTGTGTACTTACAATGTTGGCCATTGACATCTGATGCTTTGTGATTGACCCAGTCTCTAACAGACATTGATAGTCCAATGTGAGCCATATTGTATAAACTGATTTATACCGCATGGTTGCTTCTGAGGATCTGAAAGAATGATACTTGCTATGTGAGCACACCCCCATACAGGCATCAGATGCTGAGACAATCACGAGCTCTTTGGCAGAAACATCTTTTCGCAGAAAGCTGCATACAATATTGTATTTACCATCCAGCTATGTATATGTCTATGGTTACATGTCTGTAAAACTTCTATTCTTGAAATACAACTCTATGCTGGGTCTAGTAAGTCTCCAAAGTAAAGGTGGTTTCAGGAGTCTGAGAAAAGTAGAAAGTAGGTTAGGCATGTCTCTTCACATTCTTCCATCTCCACTCTCTGTTGGCGAACTATTTATTAATAACTATTTATTAATAACTCTAAACACTTTCTGGGCAACCCACCTGAAGTACATTAGAAAGGATACTAAATGAAGATGTTCTCAGACGTGATTCCTTGAGGCAACTCATCAGCCAATGCCGAAGGGAACACAGCAGCAGTTTAGTGGTCAGCTGACTATCTCGATGACAGTTGCCACACCTCCCAATTGGTTCTGCAGTCTCTTCAGTCTGCTTGAAGTAGCTGAACCCTCTTGGGGCAGGTCCTGTGTCACAGCCTCTTCTACCCACCAGAGTTTGCCACCTCAGGGCAGGTGTGGCCTAGAAGATGGCCATATCTGGACTCTCACTTAAGACTGTGGTCTCTTCCATTCTTTGGCCTCGGTGCAAGCCATTGGTGAACCCCAGCTTGGGGTTGTGGACTATTGTGTCCTTTCAGTCTTGGCGTAGGCAATTGCCATCCCCTAACTTGGAACCATGGTCTCTGCACCAGTGCTGCTCGCCACAGCTGACCTTGGCCTCTGGCCTGTGGCTTTTCAGCTCTTCACCTGGACCCCACCCAACCTGGGCTCTGCCCAACCTATACTGCAAGTTTCAGCAGCAGCACCTTTCAGGAAAACGAATTTAAACAGAGATGAGTAGTGATCGGAAACAATGCCAAGCAAAAAGCCCTCTCATGTTTCTGAGCCTTCCTTTACATATGCTCTCTCTAATTATGCACTAGGTTGTTTTCTCATTGGCCAGCCTTATGCCCTCCTCCCAAAGTACACCTGTTGACCAAGACCAGGCTCTGGCCCAGGTGCTCTCCACAGGTGCCAGCTTGTAGGCCGATTTCTATGCCCCTTTTACCAGTCTGTTTTTTCAGAGTTTGATCAAGCACTTCCACAACCCCAACCTATTCATTTAACACAACTGTGTTTCCAATGAAATCCAAACCTCCACCACAACTCTCTAGCAAGATCAAAGTTCTCAGAGTAATTCTCAAACATGGATATATAAAATAGTTGAAAGTGTTGAGGTTTTCTTGAACTACCAATTAAAACGACATAGCCCTTTCAGTTTCAGCTTCCTTAGAGTCCTTTGCCCAGTTTGATCATGAATAGAGTATAGAAGAGTTGAAGAGCTCTTGCATAATTATCAGATTAAGCTTGCTTTTGGTCTGCAGAATACTATTCTGAAAACTCTGAACTTTATTCATGCTGTTTCCACTGCCTGAGAAACTCACTCCTACCCAGCTTTTCCCTGTGACCAAAAGCTGCTTCCTAATGGAAATCTTTCTGAAGCAAGGAAAGGTTGCCTTTTAAAATATTTTGGTTATAGTCTTTGTTTTTGCTTCATAACATCCATCAATTAGATTCTTGCTTGCTTGATGTCAGTCTTTTCGACTTGAGTGAATTTAGTGAGAAAAGAATGATGTGTATCTTGTTGACTGTTGTGACCATAGAAATTGGTGTGTGGCCAGGCAATGGTGAGCCCATGATAAACCCTTATTGAATAAAGTAACCATAACATTGTGTCTTGATGTGATTGTGTACATTTTTCCATCTCATAGCATGTGTAAGCATCATAAGTTGGACGGACTCAAAAGCACGCCTTAATATAAGGTTGGAATCCAAGTTGTTTATTTGGATGGTGATCCAACAAGCACCTAATTTGGAGAAATGAGGCAGACAAGGGAAGGAAGCCAGACTTGGGGAATGAATAGCAAGATGTAGGCAACAGGGACTTGGCCCTGCTTAGAGTCTTGGGGACTGTGTGCAGCATACTTCAAAGTTGAAGTGTGAAACATTGGGCGTTTAGTTAGCAATTCTTTCCATTTTGTTTGAAGGCTACTCCTTGGACCATTAGTTCCCTAACATTTCCAGCCTTTCCCACTTGAGAACCAGACAGACTCCTATGAAAAGAGGAACCCCATGAGGCAAGAGAGCTCTCAAGACAAAGACACTAGCTTCTACAGAAGTGTTGTTGAAGAGATATGAGGGGCCACCACAATAACAATGCAAAATGAATGCAGCTGGTGCCAGGAGTCATTATTGTTATATGCTGAAGAAAAAGGAAGAAAACAAAGCTTTGTAGGTGTTTGTGCAGCTCAAATGTATTTTAGGAAGTGTGTAAGGATGCTAAATTGCACAAGAAATTAATATACCACAGATTTATAGCTGTAAAAATAAGAAATTACACATCAGTTATACAGATTTGAAGCTTTGAAAACAAGCTCTTTCTGTGAGCATAGAAAGAATACCTGGTGCCACATGGAGTCATTTATGTCAGGAGGGCTTCTTTCCATAGACTTTTTCTTAGGGGTGTTTTGTAATTGCTTATTTTTCAAAAACACTTTGATGTGGGGATATTAACAGGTAGTTCCTCTGTAAGAGCAAGGAGAAGTTG
>CAJQZJ010032130.1:861393-901587 GCA_907164525.1 Lophiomys imhausi
TTAAGGCAAGTAAACTTACCATCTTGGATCCTTGGATGACAATGTGGCTTTGCCTGTTGGCTTTTCCAAACCATTTCCAGGGAAAGAAAACAGCTACTGAGCAGAAGAGTGTGTGAGGCATAATGTGAGTTGATCCACAATATGATGACTCTGTTAAATGTATTCTGCAGCTTTGTAGATAAGATTCATAACTTTCTCCTCAGATGAGGTCATGCATGCATGAACTAATGGGAAAGCTGTCTCAGTTCATCTATCTAGTGAAAATCAGAGCCCAAATCAGTTGTATCTGGCTCCAAAGTTTGCATTCTTTGTACTAAGCTGAATGGTGCAAATTACCTATCCATTCTCTTGGTACCTTGGAAAATCAATGAAGTATCTCTACCATCATTTTCCATGTTGGAAAATGTGGAAGGCAACATATTTAACATTGCACTGCAGAGCCTCCGGTGCAGAGTAAAGCTTGTGTTGACAGGGTGCCAAATCTGCAATAGGTTAAGACAATGGAGAAGAAAGGAAGTAATTACAGAGTACAAAAGCCTTTCACAAACTTCAACATTGAATATATATATATATATATATATATACATATATATGTATATATATTCCATATGAGGCATAATGTGAGTTATGTATATATACATATATGAAAATATGTATTTATATGCTTATATATATTCCAAAGAGAGGTGGGTGAATTAACAAAGCAGAAAATGTAGCATGCAGTTCTCCAGGTTCAGTAATGGAAAAGGGGGAGGGAGGAAAGGAGAGGGAGGAGGGAGGAAAGAAAAGAGACAGGAAGAACATTTTACATTCCAACCTTTCATGTGGTTTTAGGTTGGCCCAAATTACAGTTACTTTAATTTTTCACATGTGGAGTTAGTCAAGAGGCACAATATTATCCCATCATCTTTAGTCACAAGTTGTCACCATGGCTGTCAAGCTAGTTTTCTCCTTAGTACATCTTAGGGTGTTAACTTGAGAAAAGAACTGTAATTTCAATGGAAGAATTATTTTCTGTTTGCGGGATTCTTCTCTGATACCACAAACTAATTTTTTTTTCTGAAATGTGCAATACAGCACAATTCATCTCTAAATGTCTGGGAACTTCATGGACCAATAATGAATCAATTCTGTTTCTCACAAGTCAAGATAATTTCTCAGCAGCCAGTTAGGGCAGTAATAGGAGGGATGGGGATGGAGGAAATTAACTTTAAGATCTCATTCAGAGAAAACAATTGGAATTTGAAATGTAGAGGGAACAAGACAGATGTATAGCACAAGTTACTAGGAATTTTTAAAAACACAACATAGGTTATTTTTACCCGAGCACTTGGGAGTCTAGATAACTGGTGTGGTGTGGTATGGGGCAAAGCATTGGTACAGAGATTCTGAAGCTCTCCAGTTCATAACCACTGGACTAGGAAATAACATGCTATCCAGCGGATTGTGATAAATCAATGATTGTGATCATCAATGGTGGTTAATTTTAAAATCAAGACTGTGAGAAACTCCTGCCTGTGCTCATAGCCAGATATACAGACATTTCATGCAATGCCTGAATCTGTGAAGACATTTATAATGCAAAAATTATGCATTATCTTTTGTTCTTTTTCGTTTGTAGCTCCTCAGAGCACTGCTATGCATGGTAGTTTATTTTTTAATCTTAGGCTCAATAATGGAATGATTTGGGCTCTTTAATCTCCACTATCTACTTCATAACACATTGCACAGAAGTAATTCAACACTGGGCATTTCTGAGTGTCAGGCTGGCCTCTAAAATGATGGACAGGTACACCAGAGAGACAGCCAGCCTATAAATTTTGAGCTGGTGATAGAATCTGGCCAGACCCCTTGACTGACAGTCCTTTAGTGACATAGGCAGGGACATTGCTAAGTCTTCCACTGGAGTCCCACGTTTGTCACACGGGCTACAAATCATATTTGGCTGCTCTATGAAGTGACAAATCCAGACCTGGTTCACTCCAAGGATCCTGTCTCTTAAATCATCTCTGGTTAGCTAAGTGATTTATCTGGGGGACGACTTGCCTGGAAAGCAGGTTGTAGTCAGTCCCTCTGTGCCTGCCCCCTAGCTCCACTTTTGGCATTTGTGAGTGGATAAGAGACTCCATTCACTAGCTGTCATTCAGCCACATAGATATTTCAGATTTATGCCAATGGCTTTTCCATAGTCATGTAGAGATGGGGGGCGTGTGTCATGGGATGTGACCTCCTGCTGTTTCTAGCTCATTTTGTAATTGTGAGAGACAGTCTCTAGCACAGGGTGTCGCCCTCCCTGAGGGACACCTACACACATCTTCTTTAGAGCAGCATCAATTTAGATTGAGACCCACACAAATATATCCAGTCTATCAGTGAGATTAGAACATTTCCAAGTACTTCACCATTTTGTGGCTGATACTCTGACTGGCACCCCTCCCAAGAGACTCAGTCCAGGTCTTCTCCACAATGGTTCTCTGGCCTCTGCTCACCTACACAAAGGTCACTTCATCAGCCCTTCAGTGAAGTAGTAGAACTTCATCACAAGTTCTCCAGCCCCTAATCTCTTTAGCTGTTGATAGACACTTCAAGCCCAGGTAATCACACGGTGTGGTAGACAGCACATGGGTGGAACAGGTCAGTGTGGGACTCAGTGGGAGGATGCAGGACTGTGACACAAGGAGAACAGGTGGACCATGTGCAGAGAACACCTGCTATTCAGCTGAGTCAGTTGTTGCCAGGAAGGAACTGAGAGGCAGGGAGTTCCAAGAGAAACTATAAATATAGATTATTACATGAAACCTGGTTTTAAATGTTGAAAACAAATTTCAAATTGCTAAGACCATTGGAGTGACAAAATGTTCTACGGGTCAGGTAGGGCCCAGGGATGCCATTTCTGAACCTTACTAATAAGCACTTTTTTCTATGCCTGCCTTTGGGTCTTTTCAACCTCACCCCTCACCTCTACTTTTCCCTGACTCTCAGGGCTATATGGGGGATCTCTTCCTGATTTTAGGCACAATCAGTGAGCAACAAAGGACCAGATACAGAAGCCTGGGTATATTTTTGCAACTCATTAACTGAGACAGTATGCTCTAGCAAGAAAAATTAGTGAGGGTATTTCCTCCTTCGGCCCCCATTGCAGGCCTTGGATCCCAGAGGCTGATGCTCATATGAACAACCCTTTTGTTACCCTGCTTTATGAACAAAGCCACATGTTTTATGTTAATACCACTAGAATAAAGCAAGGAATAATTTCTACAGAAAATGAAGCTTCTATATATGAGAGAAGGAGGTATAACACATTTGATTTTTATTAGAAGTCAAAATTCTGTGATGTAAAGTTTAACACATACACAATATAATAAAATAGTATGTCTAAATATTTTTCTGTAGTCCCATTGATAGAATTCTCTATTGGGAACCCTTTTAAGAATGATAATCGCCAGTCTTGGTGTCTCACACTTATAGCCCTAGTACTCAGGAGGCTAAGGAAGGAAGATTTCTTTGAGTTCTAGCCTATACTACATGGTGAGTTCCAGGCTGGCCTGGGTTATAAAAGGAGGCTGAGTGAAAAAGAAAAGTTCTGAGTAAATTTAAATTAATTTAAAAAGAATATATGCTGACTTTGTTAACAGAAAGTGTTGGTGAACGGCTATTTTTTAAATAATACATTTATTTATTAATTCAAGTTATATCTCGATCACAGCCCCCTCCCTCCTCCCCTCCAGGTCCCACCCTCCCACCTTCTACCTCCTCTCCAACCTATCCTATTCCTCCAGTGTGTTGGGCCCCTACATATCAGCCCCTCTCAGCTTATCAGTCACATGAGGGCTAAGAGCTTCCTCTTGCTCTGGGGCCTGACTTGGCAGCTCCACTAGGGTAAAGTGTCCCACTAACAGGTAACCAAGTCCATGACTGATACTGCCCCACCCCTTCTTGTTAAGGGATCTGTATGAGGACCAAGTTGCCTATCCTCTATATTTGTATAGGGGAATCTAGCCCTTTCTTTTAAACATTTATTTATTACTTCAAGTTATGTTTCCATTGCCACCCCCTCTCTCCACCCCCTCCCAGCCCCTTCCTCCCACCATCTACCCCCTTTCCCACCCATCCCATTCCTCCTGTGTGGGGTGTCTTTGTGTATCAGCCCCCCTCAGTTCATTAGTCACATGAAGTCTAAGAGCTTCCTCTTGCACAGGAGGCATACATGGTAATTCCATTAGGTTGGGGTGTCCCACTGACAGATAACCAAGTCCCTGTTTCTGTTCTTTTGGGTCTATTGATTGTAGGATGGTTATCCTATACTATAATGGTTAAAATCCAGTTATAAGTGAATATATGCCATGTGTATCTTTCTGAGTCTGAGATAGCTCACTCATGATGAGCTTTTCTAGTTCCATCCATTTGGTTGCAAATTTCATGATTTCCTTGTTTCTGATAGTTGAGTAGTATTCCATTGTGTAAATGTACCACGGTTTTTTTTTTTAATTTATTCTTCCTTTGAAGGAGACCTGGATTTTTTCCAGTTTCTAGCTGTTACAAATAAAGCTGCTATGAACATAGTTGAGGAGATGTCCCTGTGGGTTGGTGAGGAATGTCTTGGATATATGCCCAGGAGTGGTATGGCTGGGTCTTGAGGTAGAGCTATACCAAATTTTCTAAGATATCACTAGACTGATTTCCCTAGTGGTTGTACAAGTTTGCACTCCCACCATCAGTGTGGGAGTGTTCCCTTTTCTCTGCAGCCTTGCCAGCATATGTTGTCTTTTGAGTTTTTGATCTTAGTCATTCTG
This sequence comes from Lophiomys imhausi, assembly GCA_907164525.1. Lineage (NCBI taxonomy): Eukaryota > Metazoa > Chordata > Mammalia > Rodentia > Muridae > Lophiomys > Lophiomys imhausi. The sequence goes on from CAJQZJ010032130.1 coordinate 866,187, forward strand.
ACAGGAGTGAGACGGAATCTTATAGTCATCTTGAGTTGTATTTCTCTGATGATTAAGGATGCTGAGCATTTCTTCAAGTGTTTCTCGGCCATTTTAGAAATTCCTCTTTTGTGAATTCTCTGTTTAGATCCATTCCCCATTTTTTGATTGGGTTACTTGGTTTGCTGGTGTTTAATTTCTGCTCATGTCATGTCAGTAGTCAAAGTAATGTATATCTTCATTGTTAACCTTGTGTATTTGGGCATATTACAGTAATGAAATGAATTCCTGTCTTTTACAGTATCTTTACTCCCAAGACTTTTAAAGCATTGGACTCTGAAAGGAAAAAGTAATTGAGTTATTGTGACCTTAGAGCAACAAATTAGAGTATCTAGTTGGGGACAGTGGCACACACCTGTCACCCCAGCACCATAAGCAAAAGGAGAAGAAATTACATGTTGAAAGCCATCCTGGACTACTTAGTGAGTTAAATGTCCAGGTTGGGTTACAGCTCAACTAAAAAGAAAGAAGGAGGAGGAGGGAGAAAAGGAAAGAAAGATCCGGGATATCTAAGTCCAGGGATTAACAGATTTGTGAAAATGTAGGTACTATTAAATAGCAAATGGATCTATAATAGCTTCAATATGCATTAAACAAGATTCCATCTCATACTTATCAGAACAGCTAAGATTAAAAAAACTCAAATGACAGCACATGCTGGTGAGGTTGTGGAGAAAGGTGAACACTCCTCCATTGCTGGTGGGAGTGAAAACTTGTACAACCACTATGGAAATCATTCTGGCGACATCTTAGAAAACTTGGAATAGCTCTACCTCAACACCCAGCCACACCACTTCTGAGTATACATCCAAACCACTCCTCACCAAACCACAAGGACATCTCCTCATCTATGTTCATAACAGCTTTATTTGTACTAGCTAGAAACTGGAAACAACCCAGATGTCCCCCAACTGAAGAATGGATAAAAAAAAAAATCTGTGGTACATTTACACAATGGAATATTATTCAGCTATCAGAAACAAGGAAATCATGCAATTTGCAGCCAAATGGATGGAACTAGAAAAGCTCATCCTGAGTGAGGTAACCCAGACTCAGAAGGATGCACATGGCATCTATTCACTTATAATTGTTTTTTAGCCATATAGTACAAGATAACTATACTACAACCAACACACCAAAAGGAACAGGAGCATAGACCTTGTTTCCTGTTAGTGGGACATTTTGTCCTAATGGAGGTGCCATATAGGCCTCCAGTGCAAGAGGAAGCTCTTAGCCCTCATATGTCTGTTGAAGTGAGGGGGGCTGATATGTAGGGGCAACCTACTCTGGAGGAGTAGGATAGGTAGGAAAAGGGGGAGAGGGTGAGAGGGTGGACTGGGAAGGGTGGAGAGAGGGGACTGTGATGGAGATGTAACTTGAAGTAATAAATAAACATTAAAAAAAGAAATTTCTGTTTATGGATTTTTTTTTTTTTGCAGTTTATTTTCAGAGAGGAATTTTTTCCCCTCATGATCCTCTCTCCTAGGTAGGTGAGTTTTGGTTACCCATGTTAGAGTGGAGTTATGTGACCAGAAACCTGTGGCAAAGTAGAGCTGGTTAGCTCAAGAAATTGAGAACATAATGGCAAAGCAACTTACAGAGACAGAGGTGAGCCACATCTGTTGAGCAGGCGTTCTCATGCAGAAGGATGCAGATGTCTCCTATGGTCTGGGTACTGGGTGCTCATAGGGACTGCAAGCTGGCATCTCATACAGTATCTTAAGAATGAGCCTCCTAACACATGCTGACACTTCTCGTTTTTTTCAGGCTCAATTACTTTGTGCTCTCACATTTCATGTTAATCCACAATCCTAGCTTTGCACAGGAGCTGGGATTTCAGAGACCTCAGCTCCCTTAGAGCAAGAAAGCAAACAGATTTCGGAAATCTATACAATTGGGTCTAAGTCCTGGCATCACAGTGCTGAGCCTGACTCAACATCATTTGTTTTTGCCTGCTAACCAATTTAAAGGGCAGCAATTACAGTGTTCTGTTCTTCATTGCTACATTCGGTAAGCAAGCTCATCCAGCTCCAAGCCCTTCCCAGTTAAATGAGAAGATGAGCCCTCAGTTATTCATGGTCACAGCTGAGTTGTCCATGCCTTCCAATCCCACATGCACAGAGGAGAGTGACAGTAACTGATGCCAACACAAACCTGAATCCTATCCACAGTTACAGATGTAACTATAAATAGAAACCAGAATAGTATGTATACACACATGTGCATATGTCAATCAAATTCTAAATCTTCCTTTTTTGTAAACTTCAAAAACTGAAAACAAATAAGAGCATATATACCATAATAGAATACATTAGAGCACCAAATTCTCCTTCTCACCTCTTTCCTACCCTTCTCACCCACCTCATTCAGGAAAATCCTGTCCTAACTTCTTAGCCTTGCGTACGTTGACATTTATTATAAGGGGTTATGTAGATATTCTCTTGTGTCTGACTTCTTTCAGTCTTCTCTTTGTGAGCCATCAAACTCATGAATGCACAACCTCACCCTAAGGTGACCATATGAAAATGAGATCCGTCCTGGTTTATGATACTGTCTCAGTATAATTATTGATAGTATGTTTTCTACTTGCAAATGTGTCCTGATTTGGAAAAACAATGGAGCAATTCACCCTCCTACCATCAAGGGAAAGAGATCCAATCCTCTCTTTCTCCCACACCCTACAGGGTACCCTTTTGTGCTTTCTTTTCCCTTCAAGCCCATGCCTTCTTTTGGAGAGAGTTGACTCCTTCTATGTTCAAGCAGGGTAGACAGAGAAGCCAGTGAGGCTCTGACTGCCTCTCTTAGAAAATCTATAAATGCTGCAGAGGCAGGTGTTCGCTCACTGATTTAAACTCCCTTCATGAAGACCTTCCTCCTTCGGGGTGAGCTGTGTGGAACAAGGTAATGGGGAAGTTCAGAAAGCACTAAGAGGAGGGATGCTTGTTTTACTTCAAAGAAAAAGTGACTTCCTTTGTAAGGGGCTTAAGTTGCCTACAAGGGATGTGGCATTGCAAAGGTGCCCACTCATTCCACAACTTATATTCTGTCACGTTAAAGCCATGCCCTGAATAAAAAAAAATTAGAAACATTGTAAAATGCATTTTATTGTCTTTTTACACATTTGAAATTTGAGCCACTGTTTCTGTGTATCAAAACAACCTAAAGCCAAAACAGCTTATAGAGACAAATTTGAAGGCTGTGATTTGCAAGGCCAGCAGCATGTGTCAGCAGTCATTGGGACTGATCACTCTGAAACAACTGTAGTTTCCATAACATGTATTTTCTAGTTACTAGGATATATGAAGGTCCAGTTATAACATCATGTCCTTTTCTGTGCTATGTGAGATGTCCCCCTTGAGAGTCTCAGGACCCCCTGTGCACTACGAGGAAGCAGTAAATATAGTAGTTCCTTGTTGGGACAATATCTTTAAGGGCTGCAGAGTCAAGAAATCCTTCCATGCCTCCTTCAGAGGATGGGAGAGCTTTATGCTACAACCATGGAGCATAATACACCCATATTCAAAGCTCATTCAAATGTTTATATATGTTGTACCAATAGCCTTCTATAGGGTAGATGGTTCCTTTCTTATCTCCAGTCTCTGTTATGATAAGTATATGCTATATTGAACAAATTTAATCACCACATAAAATCCTACCATAACTTCTTTCTACCAATATGGTCAGCATTAACTCCTTCCTCAACTGAATACTACCATGAAGCTATTAAAATAAGCTTATTAAGGAGCAGGTGTAGTAGCACACACCTTTAATCACAGCACTTGGAAAGCAGAGACAGGTAGATCTGAGTTTGAGGCAATCCTGACCTACCTAAAGAATTACAGGCCAGCTGGGCATGGTGGTGCGTGCCTTTAATCCCAGCACTCTCGAGGCAGAGGGAGATGGATCTACAGAATGAGCCCAGGACAGACAGGGATACACAGTGAAACCCTGTCATGGAAAACCAAAAAAAAAAAAAGGTTACAGGCCAATGAGGGGTACAAAATCAAACTCTGTCTCCAAAAATATAAAATTTTTAATTGCTATTAATATTCTAGAATTTCTGACCCAGAAAGTATCTTTTGAGGGATTTTTATATTCTTTGATATTTTGTGAATGTTGGCACCCATAGAGTATTTGTAAATAGAGGTTCATATTCACGTTATGAGTATTGAACAAACAAGCTACAAAACTCTCAGTTGTGATGCTCTGTGTAGAAAGATTGCTCATACTTCTTCAATACGAGCACTCTTCCTTATCACCTCACAATGTGAGTGCCCCACCTTCTGCAAGTGTTTTTATTATCTGAACAAAAGTATTATATATAGCCACATCTTAAAGTCAGCTGGGTTTTGCCTCCTAATACGTTCTGTATAAATGAAGTGTCAACAATGAGTATGTCTTTATTGGAAATTGGGCAGTTCAATATTTTCTTTTTCTCTCTTGTATTTTCCTGGAAAATGCCTATGAAGTCAGTAATATATTTTTAATTTTTGCCTTACTAATTTCCTTTTGCAGTACTGGATTAACCTAGGGCTTGACACAGCTAGGTAAGAGCTCTACCACTGAGGTATATAGTCTGTGTGGTTGGTTTGTTTGTAAATATATATATTTAATGCACCACGTTTTATTTATCCACTCTTCAGTTGATGGACATCTAGGTTGTTTTCATTTTCTGGCTGGTATAAATAAAGCCACAATGAACATGTTTGAACAAGAGTGCTCCATATCCTCACCACCTTGATCTGTCACTTGTTACATTGACCTTAGCCGTACTGACAGGTTTAAGATGAAATATCAAAGTAGTTTTGATTTGAATTTCCCTGAAGGCTAAGGACTTTGAGGGTTTCTTTATTTCTCAGTCAATTGAGTTTCTTCTAATGAAAATTATCCTTTTAGATCTGTACCCCATTTTTTAAAATTGGATCATTTGTTTTCTTAATATGTAGCTTGATTTCTTTCTATATTTGGATATTAGTCCTCTATCAGGTGTGGAGTTGGTGAAAATCTTTTTGTATTCTGTAGCTTACTTACTGCTTTGTCTGAATGGCAATATCCTTTGCCATACAGCAGCTTTTCAGTGTCATGAGGTCCCATCTAGTAATTGTTGATCTCAGTATCTTCTCTATTGGTGTTCTGTTGCAATGAATTCAAGGCTATCCTTCACTCTCTCTTCTATCAGGTTCAGTGTTTCTGGTTTAATGTTGGGGCCTTTGATCCAGTCAGGCTTCAGTTTTGTGCAGGGTGAGAGGTATGTATCTGTTTGCTTTCTTCTACATGCAGAATTCAGTTTGACCAACATTTGTGGAAGACACTGTCTTTTTTTCTGGTGTGTGTTTCTGGCTTTGCAATCAAAAGTCAGCTGTCCATAGGTGTGTGGTTTTACATCTGGGTCTTTGATTCAATTGCATTGATCAAACTATCTTTTTTAAGTCAATAATATGCAGATTTTATTACTATAGCTCTGTATTATAACTTGAAATCAGAGATGGTCAGACCACCAGCAGGTTTTGTTGTTGTTGTTGTTCAGGATTGTTTTATGTGTCCTGGAGAGTTTGTGTTTCCATATAAACCTGAAAATTGTCCTTTTAAGATCTATGAAGAATTGATTGTGTTGGAACTTTCATGGGGAGTGAATTGAATCTGTACATTATGTTTGATAGGATGGAAAATTTTACTATGTTAACCTATGTGACCCTTGATCTCAGATGTTTCCATAGTCTTCTTATTAATATTATTATTTATTAATAAATAAATGTTTATTATTTCAAATTATACCTCCTAAGGCAGGAGTATTTCAAATAAAAGCCCAGACTAGGCAACTTAGGAAGACTTAACCTGGGAAGAAGGGGAAGTGAGTGTGATCAGGGTGCATTATGTGACACTCTTAAATAATCAATAAAAATATTATGTTGGAAAAAAATAACACAGAAGCTAAGAATCTAAGATCTTCTGCAGAAGCTGTTGAAACCTTAGAAGCGTCTGATTTGCAGAAAAGGAAACAGAAATCAATTTGAATGTACTTTAAGAAAATTTTCTTGGTCATAGATATTTCTGTACTCAGTAAGAATATCAGATAGAAAAGAAATGATGAGTTACTATAAATTCATACTTAACTCTGTGATTGATTCATTCAAAAGACAATTTCTGATACAGTAGAGAGAGAGCAAGCATCTTTTTTAATATTTATTTATTACTTCAGGTTACATCTCCATCATAGTGTCCTCTTTCCACCCCTCCCAGTCCCGCCTTCCCACCCTCTACCCCCTAACCCTTCCATCCCACTCCTCTGGAGTGGAATGTCCCTACGTAACAGTCCCCTGCCCCAGTTCAGCAGTCATGTGAGGGCCAAGAGGCTCCTCATACACTGGGGACCTACAAGGCAGCACCACTAGGGCAAAGTGTCTCATTGACAGGAAAAAAAAGTCTATGTTCAAGAAGAAAAAAAGGGGAGCAACTATCTTACAGTCAGGAAATCCAAAGGCTAGCGTAGGTGAAACACCTCATTCAGAAAGTGACAATGCCAGACTTGGTGGTACACCCTTTTAATCCCAGCACTAGGGAGGCAGAGGCAGGTGGATCTCTGTGAGTTTGAGGCCAGCCTGGTCTACAAAGTGTGTTCCAGGATAGTGAAAACAAAAAAAAAACAAAAAAAGGAATAAAGAAAATGACAATGCAACAAAATCTCCCGCATTTGCTTTGCATCCCCTAAATATTTAAAATACAGGGAGACTCTCAAGAAACAATTGTGTCAATCTTGTGGAAAGGTGGAACCAGTACTTACTGGTTCTTTCCTGTTTCTCAGGGTTCTTAACAACTTGCCTGGGATAAATATTCTTTATTCATCAGCATAATGATGACATCTACTAATTAGCTCATTTACTGTGGAATATAAATAGCGTATTGCCATCACTTATTAATACCAGTTTGGGCTCACATACTGACCCAGTTTTGCTGGGCTTGAGCTCCAGCCCTGAAGTTTGTTGGCATAGATCCTGCACAGCTTAAAAGTTATGTCAGTGAGACCTGGGCTTGGGCACTGGAGTCTCAGAGACTACTCCATGAGACTTGAAGATGTGGCGCCTGGATATCAAGTTTATATTACTCAAGTCTTGGTAGGATTACTGCTATTTATTGGCATGAAACCATATGCCTGATGATGGGGCCAGGACTAATTAGGTTGGTGTGGTGTCAGTTGCAGATATGTGGGCAGCAGTGATCTTACCAGATGGGTGTGGTTAGGTACTGCCACCCTTGCTGCCTCCACTGTGAGTTACACTGGGTCTAGTGTTAAATGTCTAGAGATGGGATGATTTAAATGAGCATTTCATGACATTGCTCCTTGGTATTGTAGATTGTATCTTTATGATGAGGCTGTATAAAAGTGAGTGTATAGCTGGGATAGCTGATATAGACATGAACTAGGACTATACAAAGAGGTTTGAACCCAGTAACTAATGAATGATCCTCAACAATAAAATATATGCTCAAAGTCACACAGATAACTCCATGTGCAGATACTTGTAGAAAAAAATGGTTAATTAAATTATTTACTTGTATTTATATTATCGTTAATTGGTTGGCCGCTGTTATTCCTTAAGCTACAATTATAAATGAGCACACAGAGACCTGATGGATGTTAACTAGCTTTGGCCTGGATTGTGCAATCTTACCCTTCTAAGCTAGCTCTTAATTCTATTCCCCAAATATGACCCCGTATATACATATGTCCCCTTGGACTATTATTCTCCACACTCTATAGATGTTCCAGGTCAAATGGAATGAGGTTCCTTTTTCTAACCCATGACCTGTGTCCTTCCTACTCCAGCTACTTCTCTTGAAGGCTTATTGTTCCCAAGATGCTCTCTGTCTCAGAAGACTGTACACCTTAGTCCTGTCTTCCTTTGTTTTTTCCCAATCTCAGGCCTCAGCATTTATTCAACCAATCAGAGACAATGTAAGTAACAGACAGCAAGCAGGACCAATTAATTAACATTTAGAATGCATAACATCAGCCCATCAATACTTGGTTTTGTATATTTGTGAATTTGTGAGTATTAGTTTTAGTCATCAAATGGAGAGGGAATGCTTTTAAAGCATCAACTACATTTCCCTGTAATTTATCTAGCATATACTATAGATAGATGCACTCAGTATAGTAATGTACTAGAATCTGAGAATTTTTCTTGATCAAGTTGTGAGTTTTAGTATAGAATCATTCTATGCCAAAAACTCTCCATAAACATGCACAATGAGTTCTTTTTACTGAATATAATCTTATAAGACGTAAAATGTGTCATGCTTTTTAATTCTGTGAAATAAAAAGCTATCATTTTCTCTCTCATTTGTTACACCAGTCTTCGCATTCAAGTATTTCTATGCATCCCTGATAAACATTGCCCTTACATGGTCTGTAAGAATGTGTATAGTCAAGTACACTGATTTTTTTTTCAATTCCTTAAAAATATCTTTACTCCTAGTTGGGCTTGGGCAAGCTTGTATTTTAAATAAATCTTGGGTGTCTTCCAGATTAAAGCCAGAGGAGAGATTCTTAGCTAACTGTAACTTCAGAGGAGCTGTTCAAAAAATAAGTGCTATTGGCAGAAACATATGGAATGGCTTGTCACCTCAGAAACAAACAGTTGTTTCTTGTGGCCGTTTCTTATAATAGCAAGCCACATGTTACTGTGCTTTCAGATATTTTTCTTTTTTGCTCATGCCAATCAAGGTGTCTGTGGTAGAAAAATAATGATGAGCTTGTATCTGGAGTCATGCCTTTTATTAACAGAAAAGATGACAGGATGTAAAAATCAAAATATTGCTTGTGCTATATATATTTTTTTTTACTTATGCTGGTGACTATAAAGAATGGAACATATTGGTGATCTCTAGAAGGAAAGTAATTTGTGTTTATGGAACATTTACATATTCATGTAACAATTTAACCTTTACAACAGTCCTAAGGGCTAAATAGTCTCTCCTTCTTAACTGTTAAAATTCACCCTTGGGTTGTTAAAGGTTCTCCAGGATCATACAAAAGGTGGCTATGATCCAAAGCCAAGCTTACCTCCCCAAACAAAGATTGGTCTGTCCCCAATTCTACCCCTAACTTCTCCCAGATTCATCCTCCATCTCTTTTCGCCCCTCTGCAACTTCAAGCCCTCTTTTCTCATATTTTAAATAATCCACCAAGTCCAGCTTTTGCTGCCCTGATACTCACGTGCCTATGGCAATCCACCTTGTTACATTGATTCTGCAGCTCAAACTTAGGACCTCATGTCACACCCCAAGCACTTTCCTGACTAAGCTAACTCCCTAGCCTCACTGTAATGAAATCTTGATGTCTGTGGAATATAAATTAAGTCTTTGATAAAGGTATAAACAGGACAGAAAATAAATTTGCTATTCAAAAACCGTTAGACCAGAATACTTATCTTTAATCTTTACATGCACTGTTTATTTTTAAAACCACTGTTTGTTGTTGTTTTGTGGTGATGATTTTGATTTTGATTTTCAGTGTCAGATGTCAAGTGACTTATATGTTATCTACTGGGGAGACTTAGAGATACAGTGACTATGGGTTGATTCTTCAGGCCAAATTGGTAACCTTGGGTGACTAAGGTTACCTCCTAGTTCTGCTGTTGACTTGCTGTGTGACATTGTGCAAATGGTCACCTTGAAAAGCCACCACTGTTTCATATCAAAACAGAAATAACACTTTCTAGCATTCTGCATGGTATAAAGCCCACCTCTGCCCTGTGAGATAATGTTTATAGAAATACTGGAGATACATGGTATTTTCTGAATCACAGGTTGGTGACAATAGTTTCTGTCAAACATATAAATAAAATTTTAGTCCTCTTTTGGGTAAGCAATTTTAGTGCAAGAGGTGGTTTAATAAACTAAGCCAGTAGCTGTAAACAGTTTCATTCTTGAAGGCCACAGTCTTGGCATCCAGGGCTGAGACTCTAAATCATCCTACTGATACCCTTTCATTAAGTATGTAGCTTGGAGTTTAGCTGGGTAAAATTTGACCTGACAGTCTGTCTTGTGCTTACTCTTCAGGAATTCTACCCTAAGTCTTTCCACAAAGTTATTTGGCCAAGACACCAAGTGACTAAGTAAGATTCTGGGACTGTGGGAGGTTTTGTATAGGTTTACACAGAAGAAAGAAATAGTTTAACAGTTCTAGAAAACCCCATTTGCAGATGTATTCTTCTAATCTACACATAGCTTGTTCCATAAGTGCTGTCTGTGGTAGAAAGAAAAGCAGTTAGCTCACCTGGTAGACTGATGATATTTCTCTGAACTTTAAAAAGACAAGGTCAGCCAGAGACAAATACAGTGACAAGTATGAGAAACCCAACTCAAATGAACCTGTAAAGAAGAAATCCCATTTGTTCATGTAACTCAGTGGTCCAAGCAGTAAGCTGGCTTCTGACCCTGATAATCTCAGTTTTCAGTCTATTATGTTATATACTTTGCCACATATACATGGGAAAATAATCCCACTGGATGCCAAGGAATGCTTCTTTCTCATTACTGTCAGGACTAGATAGGTGCTAAGGGAGGAAAATGTCCAAAGAATTGCATCCATGATTATAGATGATTAGCTTCCCTTGGCCAAATGGCTTACCCTCTCCGTGTTCTAATTCTCAACTCAATCTACTATCTTCTATTTACTTCTATCTTCAGTCAATTCTCACAGTGCTTCTATTTAGGATTCATCCTCATCAGTTGGACAGTGAAAGAGTGGGCTTATTAGGTTTCATTCCTTACAAGAGCATTTGTTCTGGGGAAGTTAAAGTTCTAAAGATAAACCTTTAGGAATCAAGAAATAAAGAGTTACTATGAAACAATACTGAGATGCTCTCTATCTGGGGCTCTGGTATCCCTACCCAGATATATCCTACATCTTGCAGCAAACACGTTTAGTTAGTTTGGGTAGTGCAGCCTCTAGTCGTGTATTCTTTTAGACACAATTGAAAGTGATCAATCAGACAAGGACATGCCAACTCATAGTGAAGAAATACCTTAGTCCAGATCACTGATCACTTTAACAAGTTTTACTGAATTCTGAATAAATCTAGGACAGACTTGGGATCTGAGAATACACTAATGGATAAGAATGTTTCCATGATGAATGAATGAAAGATTCTAGTATGTGAAATAGAGTGTCTTAGCCTAGTTGTTCTGCTATAAGAAATACTACAAACTGGTTAACTTATAAATTTCTCAACATGATTCTGGAAGGTGGGAATTCCAAGATCAAAGTACTTTCAGAACTGGTGTCTTGTGGGGACTTGCATTCAGCTTTGATTATGGAACATTAACACTGCAAAAGAGGGTGGAAGGCACCACATCTGTAAGAGTAAGAATGGAAAGACCAAAGGAGTTTAGCAATGCTGCTCTTAGAATCTATCTCCTGATTAAATATTACAATACAATCTGCTGAATGGCTTCACTTCTCTATATTATAAAAATAGGGATTCAGATTCAACATGAATTTGGGAGAGATACAAATATTCAGAGTGACAGACAGTGGCAATAAATATATCAACAGAGTAGTAAAACAGAATGAGACTGATAGGATGGGGTAGGATTGCAGTAGACTCATCGGGTAGACAGCTGTCTGAAGACAATGCACCAGGCAACAGGGACAAGGAGCTCATGATCCAGAAGGGAGTCATTCTTGGCATGATGGAGGAGCAGCAAAGGAATCAGTGGGAGCCAGACACCTAGGGGCCTTGGAGGTCTCTTTTAGAAAGCTGATTTGTACCCTAAGGAAGATGGAAAAGCACTGCCCTTATCCATGCACAAATCCTAAGGACTAAGTAGCTGTGGGTTGGGTGTTGTTAGGTAGAGTTTGGGTGGGATTCACAACTTTGACCTGTGATAATATTAAGAAGAGAGTAAAAGAAAATGATGGAGTATGTAGAAAACAGGAACCTAAGATGTGAAGAAAGGTACTTGTTCCAACAACATCCCTAGATTTCGGTGAGCCCTACATTGCTATGTACAGTCATCAGCTGAGTAGTACGTATGAACTGCAGTATGTGTAGTCCTCACTTGCACATTTCTTTCACCTAGAAACATTTTTGGACCAGGAGCATCTCTCCATACAATGTTGCTTGGCAATAGTACTGCACAAATTAGAAAATAAAAAGGTCCTTCAGTTAAACATGAATAGTAGACAAATTTAAAGGTTTTTAAAGGTATAACTATGTACACACACGCATGTCATCCTGTATTTTATTTGGCAATCCTAGCAGAGAAGAAATTTTTGCACTTTTCCTGTCCTGCACTTCAAAGATCACTCATGCAGAACAGAATCTTTCAGATTCATGTTCATCTACTCAGAACTGTGACTATGAGAGTGAACTTCACAGATCTTTCTGAGACGAAGCCCATGACAGTCTTTGTCTATGTGTATTGCAATGAAAAAATATATGAAAATCCTAAACAGGACTGCATGCAAATTCTCATTCTGATTGCTAATCAATAATGTTTCCACCAGAGAGCACTAATGGGTAGACGAATTTGCATGAATGACTGCTACCCAGTTGGCAGGCCAATTACTTAGGTGACTTCAACCTTGTTGGAAGCATAGGTAGGACTTTCTTGTTCTAGAGAAAATTCCTAGAGTCCAGTTTTTGCTCCTCTATATCCTGTCTTGTCTTACCTGCAGAGTTATTCCTATTTGCCTAGACTCTCATCTGACTCATCTGTGCCAGCACCTGGCTGTTTGCTTTGCATGGGACACAGTTTAGATTCACACAAGCACAGAGCTGGCTCATTGGCTTGCTGTCCTCCATTATCCATTGACTTGGAGATCACTGTTTGGTAGACAGTGTCTTACCTAGTTTTTTAGAGTAGATATAGCATTTGTGTTCATGTTGGTCAGAGACACCTATGTAAATACCCTAACAATTACCTTAGGAGTTACTCTTGTGTTCTAGCTGTCTCTGACAATAGCTCAATGTCCCCGGTAAAGGAAACCAAAATCTCACCTTTTAGATTTAAAAAAAAAAAGCACATGGTTTTAAAAATCTTATGGAACTGCTACTTCCCATCCCCTTCCTCCTCAGGCCTAGAGTCGGGGAATGAACCCGAGATACTTCTGAATGGACCTGGGTCTGTGATCCCATGATCTTTATATTGGTTTTCTCACCTTGTAGCTGTCCAAGGCAGACATAAATCCCCACAGTGAAAACATCCCTGGCAACAGACTTGGCTTCTTCTTTGTACCCTGTTAGAATCTGAACGTGGAAAAGCCATACAGTGCTTATACACAATCTGTGGCTCTGTGTGTGGTAATAAATGACAGCAGGGAGAAATGTACACTCAGCTCCTTCAATGTACAGCTCCCTCCCATCCTGGGGAATCCACTCAAAGTACCAAGTTAGCAGATAAATCTGGGCCTCATCTGCTAGCTCATCAGAGTTGTGGGCATTATTGCAGCTCGTGTATTTTTAAGTAACTGAGCACAGTGCTTTGTTTTTTGAGCACACTTGACAGACCAGGACTCCCTAATCTGAAATCATCTTAGATGAAGCGGAATACGAAGACAGGTGGCTACCATAGTGGAAGCAAATAATCCACTATGTGTCAGTGTGTTGAGAAGGATTTGTTGTGAGGGTTAGATGGGTCGATCCGTGATGCATCCAAGGAAAAAAGCTTGTCAGGTGAAGGAAGTAGACTTCTCAGAAAGGAGTGAACAGCCTGTGTGGATTCGCTTGGCTTCTTTTAATCAAATTCTGGGAAGAGTAGAAATGGAGGCGGAAACATCACTGCTACATGGTTCCTCCCTGTCAGCTCTCTGGAGCACAGCACTTCTGGTCGTGTGGGCCAAATACGGAAACAACAAAGGGTGGGGACCCTCCAGGCTGCCACTGTTTCTGGAGTCCCCTGCCTAGAAGCTGGTGTCCTGCTGGCATCCCCCCTTTTAACCTCTAAGCCTGAACTTACCTTCCACTGGCTATTTTGAATGTCTATTTTTCTAATGCAGAAGTTGTTCTGCTGAGCTCCCAAGAAAAGTTATCAGACATATCATATTTAAATAACATTTTTGTCGTTGCTGTTGTTGTTGTTTATTTATTACGTCAAGTTACATCTCTATCACAATGCCCTCTCTCTACCCCTCCCGGTCCTACCCTCTCAACTTCTCCCCCCTCTCTCATCTATCCTACTCCTGCAGAGTGGGTTGCCCCTACATATCAACCCCCCCTCAGTTCAACAGTCATGAAACTCTATAGCACTCAGCAATCATTTTGGCATCCTTAAATTACTAATTAACAGATAACTCTGTTTCATGCCTTTAACTGCATGGCATGACTGTGTAATTCTGAATATTCAAGTGAACAAATCTACATATTCCCTTCAGATTTGCACAGAGGAATTTCTGTGCCTGCCTATGGACATGAGAAAGGATTAGGAGAGAAGGCCAGTTTAGATCACAAAATGAAGTGTAGTGGGCCACATATTCCCTGAGCATGCTGTTGTCAAAGTCAACTCTTTAGTTCCTCTGGACATTTATTTCTTAGTAATTTACTGTCTTGTTGTTATTTAATAATTTGTAAGATCAGCCAAAACCTGAGTTACAAGCTTGCCACATCAACTTTACCAAGTGAGACTTTTTTCTCTACAAATTCCATGAAAAATTGGAAGTGAAAAGGGAGGTTTCAGACCTTCTGAGAGGCTTTGCCTTCATTAGCAAGTGGTGTTTCTACTCGGGTCACCTCCATTTAATGGCCCAGTAATAGCTTCTTGGGATCATAAGCCTCAAGAACAGGGAAAACCACCACATCAGATGCTGTGTATCTGCTCCGTGTTTTCTATCTTCTAGATGTTTTCAGTATTAATCGGTTCCATAAAGGCATTTAGGTCCACATTAATTCCCGAGAAGGAATTTGTCACAGTTGTCTGTTGAGAAGTCTCGTGTTACTATGAATGCAGTGTCTTCTCCAGATTTCTTGTGTGTCAGTCAGCTACATCTGTTGTTGTCAGTCACCCATTTATTTGATAAGGTTTCTTAGTGACCTATTCCAATTGGTAAGAGAATAAAATATGATGACACGAATAAAGCAGATGTGGGCTCTTGTCTGAGATACAAAGTTAGGGTTGTGGTTTCTGTGGTTTGTGATGACAGAATGAAGCTTTCCAAATTAATAACCTCTCTGGCATGAGACCAAACAAGCCATAGATTTTTCTGGGCACTGACTTGATGGTGACCTCTTGAGGTATGTTCCTAAGATGGATCTTGGCTTTGATTCCACTCCCCACATGGAGCAAACTGACAACGGAAACCCTGGCTCAATTTCAGGCTTTGGAAGGGACAGCAGGTGGTGGTGTGTGGCATTCCATCAAATAATTTGGTTGCCACCAATGGGCTTGTTTTCCAGCCACCCTGGTCTTTCTTGTCAGCAGCAGTGTCTCTATTCTCCAGGGAAAGGATAGAGAAGTCCCATGGCTTCCCTTCAAAGCCTTGAAATTGTTACTAGCTCTCAGAAGAATAAGCCTTGGGCTTGTCCCAGATCGCTGGAGCTGGACCAGCTTGAGGACTGTGGCTAAATTAGGCTCTTGCACCACTGTGGCGTTTTTTGGAACTGTCCTCCAGTTCACCACTTTCACACCCTCCTACTTCTGCATCTTCCTGTTTGCAAACAGATTTTCTTTTTAAGTGGAAAAACTCACTTTGTATGCATTTGTGTCAGAGAATAGAGGAGGAAAGCCAGTCTTCCTGATAGAAGGCAGCTGGGGTTGAATGTTGATGATGAGAACAACATTCTCATGAAGAAAATCTCACTTCTCTATCCCACTCCACTTGGCTTGAGGATGAGTCAACTGCAGAGGATTTCAACCTTCCTAATGACTGGGAACCTTTAATATAGTTCCACATGTTGTGGCAACCTCCAACCATAACTTTATTTTCACTGCTACTTTATAACTGCAGTTTTTCTACTCTTGTGAATCATAATCTAAATAGCTGATATGCAGAATATCTGATATGTGAAAGGGCCACTTGACCCCCAAAGGGCTTGTGACACACAAGTTGTTATCAACTAGTCTTATTGTCTCTGAGTTTGAAAGAGAAATGCACTAATCTTCATTGCTATTATTTTGTCATTTAAAATATATTATTTTATAGATAAAACCACTCTCTTTGAATGGAGGTACTTGGAACCTCTTGAGTTCTAGCATTTATTCTTCTAAGAGGGACTTCTTGTGCCCTAAAAAAAGACAGAGCTCAGTTTTGCACTTAGGAAACATGAATAAAAAGACATTTGTGTTCTTCAAGACCTCTTCTTACTGGCTCACATGATTTTCACATGATTCCTATCTTGGGCCAGAGTTTATCATATTTTAACACCCTTCTAAAAGAAGGAATGTTAGAAAGAGAAGTGAAACAAAAGGATGTGAGAGAGCTCTGAATCCACAGCAGAAAGAACAGTCCAACTTCTAGTGGAAGAGTCATGAGATGAAAGGTAGGATAGAGGAGTAAGCCCCAACGCTAACCTTGAGGCCCTGTGTTTCTCCAGAATCTTCAAGACAAATGGGGAAGATGTCAGCCATCTCTGGTAGGGCTGAGAAGAGTATAGTTGGTGAGGGATGTCATGTGAGGGAAAACTGAGGTAGCCTGCAGGCCTCTGATCTGGAACAGGCATTCACAGTGCTTCTGTATTGAGTGTCCTTCCCTAGAAAGTGCAGTACTCCTATGTTTCACAACAGCTTTCATTTCTTGCCCCTGCTAACCCCCACCTATTCTTGATGCTTCCTTGACTCCTTTCCCATAGGAGCATCACTGTCCTGCCCCCTATATATAAGCAACTGGCTCCTCTCCTGACACTATGCCATTACTGATAACAGTCTTAATACCACAAGGGATTGTGATATTCATATTTGAAAATGCTCTTCATTGCTATTCTAGAATAAAGAAGAAGGCATTTCAAGAACTCTGTAAAGCTACCAGGGAAGGGTTTGGAATTAATATCATTTACAAATTCTTCAGATGCATTTAATGTGGCCATAACCATATAATATAACATTGAAGTGTCTTTATTATTTAAAAGGATATTTTCAAGTCTAAATAAGATCTTTAGGTTTATAAATATAGGATATGATAGAAATTATTTAGGTTCAGAACTTTAGACACAGAAAGATAGATAGATGATATTTTTTCTTCTTCAAGATTGCCTGATACAAATAAACTAAACATTATGTGTATAACTTTTATATATGGTTTTCTTGATTGTTTCATATTTGTTCTTACTGTTTTTACTATATGAGTTAAAAATTTAGACTTTTTTTATTAGACAAAAGGAGGAAATTGTTGGGGTAGTGTTAAGCATTCTAAATGTTAATTGGTCCTATTTTCTGTCTGTTACTTACAATGACTCTGATTGGTTAAATAAAATGCCGAGGCCTAAGATTGGGCAAAAACAGAGAAAGGTGGGACTTCCTTAGATTAGAACAGGAAGCCTGTGCTTGAGACAGAGAAAAAAAGGAATTCCAGCCAGGAGCAGCAGGAAGGAGGCACACACCATGGGTTAGAAAAAGGAACCTCATTCCACATGGCCAGGAACTTCGGCATATCGTGGAGAATGGCAGTCCAAGGGGACGTATGTATATATGGGGTCATATTTGGGTAATAGAATTAAGAGCTAGCTTAGATGAGCTAGGATTGCACAATTCAGGCCAAGGCTTGTTAAAATCCACGTGGTGTTTGTATGTGCTCATTTATAATGTCTGATTAAAGATTAATTGTTCCAAATCAATCGACAATAATCTACATACTGGTTAAACAGTTTAATTAGCTACATTTTTTTACATTGCCTAATAACTTTTTCATCTCTATTTGTTATGCTTGTCATACATTCAGGAATCCAAGACTGCTCTCCTTCCCTAACTAAACTACAATTAATCACACTATAAAATTATAATAAAATTTTATTGATTTAAAAGCATTCTGTGACAAAATAGGATAAATAGTTATATTGAAGAGAAGATATGTTAAGAAAATTACCAAGAACTGAGACTTTGTTTAAAAAAAATAGTGATTTTTGACCCAAGACTTTTTCAAATCATCTGAACAATAGTACAGCAAGTTAGATGTAGAGTCATGAGTTGGTCTCACGAAGCCAAAGACTTAGCAACAAAAGAGAAGAAATATAAGACTTTGTCTAACTAAAGTATTTAGAATCTCAAGGTCTTCATGAATATCTTAACTTTGTGAAAAAGAATAAAGCCATATGGTCCCAAGAATAAAGAATACAACTTCTTCCACATTTTGTCTAGAGCAGACTATGAGTGGTATTCGGGATTCAATTCAGAAGTGGTAACAGGAAACAGTATGGCTTTGGTGGAACTTAGAAGGCTTTATATTCCGTTTTTTGTGGCTTACCAATAATCCACTAGTTGCCCCTGTGTCTTTAAAAGTTGTGGCTAGTATGCAGGTATTATATCACATATATTCATTTCTAATAAAAGCAAGCACTATTAAGTCACACCTGCCTTTTCAACACCTGGAATGCAACCCTTCCAAACTGATGTGTTCTATACATAAAAACCACACCAGACTTCTGAAACAGAATGAAAAAAAAGTGTAACATTATCTCAAGAATTACTTTATTGCTTTAAATTGAAATGGTAATATATCACATATGTTGTACTATTGTTTTAATAATTTATTTTTTATTTCTTCAAGTTACATCTCAATCACAATCCCCTCCCTACTTCCCCCTCCAGTCCCACCCTTCCACCCTCCTCCTCCTCAACCCCCCCATCCTCTTCCTTTCTTTTTTTTTTTTTTTTTAGTTTAAGGTATTTCTTTTTTCCCCCCAACAGCTCTCCCTTTCAGTCCAAAAATGGTTCTTTTTATTATAACTATAAATACAATATAAAACAACAGAAATAAATAGGCCACAATTATAAGAGTTATATGGCTTAGCATACATTCCCAATGTCCAGTCCATATGTATTTGGCACCTGACTTTAACATTCTACTATCTAACCGTCTCCATGAGTTTAAAGTTCTATATCTAACTCAGCTTTCATACTAACTTGCCTCATAATTTTAAAAATATCTTCTTAGTTCCAGAACACCCTCCTGATTCCTAAACAACTCAAAATTTAACTATGAGACTCTAGCTATCTATTCTTCAACCACCTCAGAGACCTGAGAGGGATAAATATATCTGATTATATAGGAAGTGCAGGGCCTGCAGCTTCCAAAACTAAGAAATGACATACCAGTGGCTGCCTGGACAGTTCCCATTTTCTCTCCATACATTACAGCATCAATCTTCAGCCATTTGGCCCCATTTCTCTGACAGACATTGATTGTAGAGCAGGAATTATGAAGGACTTACCTACCCTGTCTTGGCAGAGCTAGGCTGTCGACTTACCTGCTTCCAAGTTTTGTCCTTTTTGGACAGAAGTCTGTCTACAGTTGAAGCAAGGGGTTTTTCTTGCCAAGAGAACGGCTTACCACCAATTCAATCATCTCCCACTGGAGATTCTTCGATGCTCATCTTCTACTTGGAGTAGAATAGGGGGTGCTGTCTGGAGCTGACATATCTCGATATCAAAAAAATCTTAAGTTAAGAAAACATATTTGAATGCCATATTCTGCAAATCTCTTGAGGTTTTTGAAGATACCCTATCTATCTCTTATATTTAGATAAGCAAATATTGCTTGTCTCTTAGCAACTTGATTTCTGAGTAGCTTAGAGAATATCTGTGATAGACTGTCATAGTAACTAACAAAATGACACGTTTGCATGACTATTAGTTTGCATTTCTTAATTATCCTAAACAGTTTATGACGGTTGGTAGCAAGAGGTCAAAACTTTACATTTCATTTTTAAGCATTACTAGGAACAATACCTTTAAGAAGCATTACCCTTAATTTTGTATCAATATACAAAGATCAATACCTTTAATGTAAGTTTTATTCTCTGTGAGCCTGGAGGTGGGGGTGGCCAGTTCAAGTTCCAAACCCCATCTGCAAAGGGAAGTTGTACAACATTTTTAAAGAATGGAAACACACAGTGAGGGGAGTGGGTGGGTTGTAGAATTGTCCAACCATATTTTGACATAAGGGCTTTGGCAAGGAAGCAAATGTTGGTGACTGGGCCTTATCTGGGCCGCCTGGCTTCAGTGTACTTGACACTCAGTTTTTGCAGTCAGATCCCCTTCTGGACTCTGGTCCAGGGTTCAGAATGATAAAGGAACAAAGGAGTGGACAAGATGCACGTAGTCAATTAAGTCAAGACAGGCAGTACATTAATGACTCGTGTGCCTTAGTGTAGATAATGGGACAACAGCAACTTCCCTCTTCACATCCTTTACTGGTTAACAAACAAACATAGAACATCTGAAGAAGCAGAATAGGAGTTGGTTCCGGAGCCTAGGAACATGAACTCAGTTTTACCCCTGTCAGTAAGATAGAGGTTATTCCTGAGATGGCTGTACCAGGAAGTCTCCTAACACTGTCCTTGACACAAAAGTAGCCAGCACAGCAGGGAATAGTTGGTTAGCAGAAGATTTCCACTGGGGAATCCTCTCCAGTTAGGCCTCTTCAGGAGCTTGTAGGCTTGACCCACATGTGGCCATGAAGTCCTTCAACTCTGACAAAGGGTGGCATTGTTAAAGGTTCTAGATAGTCCTTAAGAGCATCAGCTAGTACCTCATCAGTGGGCATGTGTGAACTCACCAATGGTACCAGAAACTGGCTTGCTCTCATGAGGCTCTTGACTCATTCCTCCTAGGTAAACCTCTTCATGCAACTGTCTTCCACATGCCAGGAATTGGGCTTTGCAGCAAACACTGCACAACAGAATTGCTACACTCTGAGCACACAGACATATGAACACACAGCTCCAGATTTGTGCTTGTCAATTATTTTGCATGTGTACTTTATGTTCTCCTTCTCACAAGATTGTTCTTCACTGCTTCAAAACTGATTATTTGCTGTTTTTGTTCATCCAAACCAATGAACAAATATCCCCCATTAGTGTTTGCAAAAGCAGAAACAATTCGAGGGATGAGCTCTTCAATGCATTTTACCAGTTGTTTCATTGAAAGCAATGTAACTTCAACATTGTGGATTTGGTAAACTGGAAATTTTCCTTGTACTGAAATTCTGTCTTGTTAAAAAAAAAAATGCAGCAGCCAGGTCCTCCAGCTGACATTCTCCATCTACTCCATGATAGACTCTGCTTGCCAGCAACTCTGGTCTGACACAGGGTTACCTCTGGTTTCCTCCAGGTCTTGGAAAATCTCAAGAGCAGCAGCAGCACTCACTTCTGCTGATGATGACATGCTTCTTATGTACATATTGGTTCTCAGGGTGCCAACTGACAGCCCAAAGACTCCTGGAACCCATGATTTCATGGAGATATAAAAGTAGCCTCCATGCTCCATGAACTCCAGGTGCCTCTGAACAAATGGCAGACATTGACAAAGAGAGGCTTCCAAATCCAGTCCCAGTCCATCCCTACTGAGACTATAATTTTCATTTTCAATTTTAACCTTGACCACCTCTCCTCTAGAATTCAGGTGAGCACACACAGCTTGAGAGATGTTTTTATTCTCCCTTTTTCTGAGGTGACACTTCCTCATTTCCTTTCCATTCTTCTCTTCTAATGTGATTGCTCCTACATTTAGAGCCAGCTAAGCATATTCATCTCCCAGATCAACACTGATGCCCATTTTCCCAGCAGCCTTTGCATTCTCAAGCTGACTTTCTTTCCTCCAGAAAAACAGCTGTGGAGTGAGTCAGGTGCATAGTGAGCTGTAGAGCACACTGAGCTAGTGTGAGACCCTGTCTCAAATGACTCCCCAAATTCCCCTAAACTTCAAAAATGGGCATACAGATGAGGAGAAAGAAGCATGTTTAGGGAAACTTAGGCTGCATCAAAGAACAGCATTTTGAAGTTGAATTGTTTTGGGAAAAATGGGTTGCTAGCATGGGTATGGGTGAGAATCTAGAAGGCATCAATAAGGAAATGCATGGAAATAAGGAACAAAGGTCCATAGTGACTTAATTTCCAGATACGTGAGGCAGGCAGAAGAAGCTCTGTGTGGAAGGACTCCTAAGGTGGTACCACTAGCTTTGCTTATCCTTAGGGAGACAGAAACTTTGGGTGCTCATGAGGACAGGGCCAAGTATAAAGAGGTGAGAATCAATAATCAGGCAAGCTACGTATAGTGCCAGACACCTGTATAGTGTCACCTAGCTCTGATTCCACAAGTTGAAGGATGAGTCCGGAGAGTACTGACTTTGAAAACTAGCCTTTGCTATACAAAATAATGTTCCTTAAAAAAAAAAAAAAGTGTAACTAACAAAATGACACGTCTTCATGACTATTAGTTTCCGTTTCTTAATTATGTCGGTTGGTAGCGAGAGGTCAAAACTTGACATTTCATTTTTAAGTATTACTATGAACAATACCTTTAAGAAGCATTACCCTTAATTTTGTATCAATATACAAAGATCAATACCAATGTGGCCAAATATAATCTTAATTTTGTATCAATATACAAAGATCAATACCGATGTAGCCCTATACAATCTTAATTTTGCATTAATATACAATGATCAATACCAATTTAGCCAAATATAATATTTTGTTAGTTACTATGACAGTCTATCACAGTTATTTTCTAAGCTACTCAGAAATCAAGTTGCTAAGAGACAAGCAATATTTGCTTATCTAAATATAAGAGATAGATAGGGCATCTTCAAAAACCTCAAGAGATCTGCAGAATATGGCATTCAAAGATGTTTCCTTAACTTAAGATTTTTTGATATCGAGACATGTCAGCCCCTGACAGCACCCCCTATTCTACTCCAAGTAGAATATGAGCATCGAAGAATCTCCAGTGGGAGATGATTGAATTAGTTGTAAGCCTATCTCTTGGTAGGAAAAGCCCCTTGCTCCAACTGTAGACAGACTTCTGTCCAAAAAGGACAAAACTTGGAAGCAGGTAAGTCGACAGCCTAGCTCTGCCAAGACAGGGTAGGTAAGTCCTTCATAATTCCTGCTCTACAATCAATGTCTGTCAGAGAAATGGGGCCAAATGGCTGAAGATTGATGCTGTAATGTATGGAGAGAAAATGGGAACTGTCCAGGCAGCCACTGGTATGTCATTTCTTAGTTTTGGAAGCTGCAGGCCCTGCACTTCCTATATAATCAGATATACTTATCCCTCTCAGGTCTCTGAGGTGGTTGAAGAATAGATAGCTAGAGTCTCATAGTTTAATTTTGAGTTGTTTAGGAATCAAGAGGGTGTTCTGGATCTAAGAAGAATTTTTAAAATTATGAGGCAAGTTAGTATGAAAGCTGAGTTAGATATAAAACTTTGAACTCATGGAGACGGTTAGATAATAGAATGTTAAAGTCAGGTGCCAAATACATATGGACTGGACATTGGGAATGTATGCTAAGCCATATAACTCTTATAATTGTGGCCTATTTATTTCTGTTGTTTTGTATTGTATTTATAGTTATAATAAAAAGAACCATTTTTTGGACTGAAAGGGAGAGTTGTTGGGGGGAAAAAAGAAATACCTTAAACTAAAAAAAAAAAAAAAAAAAGAAAGGAAGAGGATGGGGGGGTTGAGGGGGAGGAGGGTGGAAGGGTGGGACTGGAGGAGGGAGTAGGGAGGGGATTGTGATTGAAATTTAACTTGAAGAAATAAAAAATAAATTATTTTAAAAAATTAAAAATCTAAAAAAAAAAGTGTAGAGGGGGAAAGATGAATTTGAAAGAGCCACTGGAAAGGTTGCTAAATCCTCAAATTTCTTTTAGCAGTAGAAGCATAGAAATTTAAGTTCTTCAACTTAAACAAGCATCTCAGAGGCATCAGCTCTATTTCTGTTGCCATTGACCTTCCTGGAAGAAACAGGGATCCATTTCAATAAGGGAAGTTGGTACTGGCCGTTGGAAGGGGGCTCTGTGCCTTGGAGTCATCAGTGGGACCCTGGGCCGACAGACTATGGTTTAAATATTTGATTCCCGTCTATCCTTCTCACCTTCCTTCATCTTTCCATTTATTTCTAATATAGATGCTCTTGCTTGGGCTCTATATTGAAAAGATGTGTCTTTCTGGTAAAGAGCTTTACCAGATTTAAGGTACAAATAAGTACCCTTTTCATACCATATAACCATAGAACTCTAATGCCTTATGCCTGTCTTTCTTTATCTGTAAAATGTGAGCATTTGCTGAGCTTTTTGGGAAGGTGCCATTTCTAACCTTCTCTGCTTATGCAGATCCAAGTTGAATGAATGCCCACGTGCGAGATGTGAAACAGAAGGATCAAGTGACACAATGTGTACTCAGCAGTGCAGGGGATGGTGTTGATGCACTGCATATGTGTAACATCCCCACGTAGCTTTGCTAGGCTCCTGCTGCAGCAGGACATTTTTGCCTGCATAAACAGCGTATGCTTCTCCTCAGAATATATGCCAAACACACTTCAGAACTTTCGTTATTTTGCAGCTGAACTACAACACAGCTGGTCTCCTAAATGACTTAAAGCCTCCCTCTCTATAAGCTGTATTAGAAAGGAAGAGAGTGTTGTGGTGCCTCTGGGAGAACAGAAATGCAACCTGTAATCATGAATTTATCAGACAATAGGTGACTTTCCACCATGGTCCTTAATGTGTTAACATAATCACACTTTCTCCCGTGGAGAATCAATCACTGTTTTTAAGAATTGGAATTGTATGGAGGAAATAGATGCATTGCTCATCCATAGAAGCTGAACAAGAAAAGTGCATTGGTTCTCTCATTATCTACAGCAAAACATGGGATGAGGGCAGAAAAAGAGGGGATACAGAGGCAGAGAGATAGAGACACACAGAGAGAGGTGATATAGTGAGTTGGATTTTAGCCAGTGACTTTTCAGGGGTATCAACATAGGACCCCCACAAGTTTCCACCCCCCAAAATTTTAATGCACTTGTGATAGGACTTGGCTACCATTTTTATCAATTCTGAAGAACAAGACAACTCATCTGGATTTTGTCCTGGCCATTTGTTTCCTTTAGAATAGAAATAACTTTACAATTTACCTGTCATTTTTACAACATCTTAATTATATCCCCAATGGCTTTATCATCCCCATGTTTAGATGAAAATGTTAATCAGAAGTCAGTTTGAGCAAATCAGGTCAAGGACTGATGGTGCATCAGACTAAGTCTCTTGAGTTGTAGTATGTTCATACCTTTCAGAAAGAAAAAAAAAGAAAGAAATTCAATTTTAAAATTAAGTGATTACTATTGAATGGACATTTGACTTACTTGCCTGGTCCTTTGCCTGCCTTGTAAGTAGGAGCTGTTTGTATCTGTTTAGGTCACGTGCTGAACTACACTCCATACAAAAGGAATAAAAAGAGCAAACAAAACCAATCTGACCTGGTATCTAAGGTAGAACCCTACCATGTCCATTGCCTATATGGTGCGAGGCTAATCTGCCATTTTCCAGGCATTTTCTAGCACTCGCCTTGTGCCAGGCCATATACTTAAGACACAATGAAGAGCAATATAATATATAGCCCTCATCCTGACAAAGTTCATGTCTAGTGGGAGATAGAAGCAAGGAAAATGGATGATTTCGGTTCTGTCAAAAATGTCATGATTGCCATGGTACACCATGTTATTGAAACACAAACGAGATGGCCCTAATTTTTTGTGAGGTCTTTCCACTTCTGGGGTGATTACTTTAAAAAAAAATGATTGAGACCTAAATGGGTTAGCCAGGTCAAAAATTCAAACAACTTGAAGGAGGTTAAGAAGGATTCTTGCTAGTCATCCTCTCTGCAGTAGAGGCCTGAAGCTAAGATAATCCTAGAAAGTTGGAAAATATACTAAAAGAAAGCTATTTTTTTTTTTAGATGGAAAAGAATTCATGGCTAGACTGGAAAGGGAAGCTGAGGCCAGATGTCGTACAACCTTGTCTTGGCGTAAGAGTTTAACTAACCACAACTGCTTCACACTCAACCAGGCTGGATTAGTGATGGGCAGGAAGGCTGCAAGGCTGGAGGTACAGAGACCACGTTAGTGAGTAAAGAACCATGTCCTCTATTACAATATGACATTGAACATTATATCACATTACATATAGTTTAGGGGAAAATTTAAAGGGTGTCTCCTCTGTTGCTTATGGAGAAAGAAGCAAAGGATGAGGCTTCAGTGGTATCTACCTTTCTGGTTCTGAAATTTAGGGAAACAATGAGAGAAGAAATATCAGAGGATGAGAAATTGGAGTGGAGGGATTTAGACCCTTTGCTTTTAACTATGAGAAATGAAGGAGAGATTCCAAGTGGACAGTGGGTACATGAATCAGAGTCAGGATGAGAGAACTGAGTCTTCAGTAGGTGAATCAAATCCTTCACAGGACAGTTGGTGGTGTCAAGAGTAGTGTGCAGAGGACCCCAACAAAGGAATGCATATAAAGGAAACTAAAAAGAGTCCCAGTGGCTAGTCACTATATGACAACAGAACTATGTGACCCACTTCCGTAAAATGGCCAGAGTAGACAAATCCACAGAATCAGAAGGAATAGTAGAAGCTACCAGGGGGCAGGGTTGGGGGAGGGTGAGGTGAGATAGGGAGCAGCTCCTTGGTGTGGATACAGTATTCCTTTTAGGGTGATGATCAATCATTAGATGGTAGCAAAACTTAACTAACTCAGAATTGTCTGGAAACCCCTGCATCATACACTTTGGAAGGTAACTCATGGTATGTGGTGTTTAGATTATGTTTCAGTCAATGTATTCTCTCTTTTTTTTTTCCTTTATTTTTTATTTCTTCAAGTTACATCTCAATCGCAGTCTCCTGCCTATTCCCCCCTCCAGTCCCACCCTCCCACCCTCAACCCCCCATCCTCTTCCCTTTTTTTTTTCTTTTAAGTTTAAGGTATATCTTATTTCCCCCTACAGTTTCCCCTTTCCGTCCAACAAATGGCTCTTTCTCTTATAATAATAAATACAATACAAAACAACAGAGGTAATTAGGCCACAGTTATGAGGGTTATATGGCTTAGTGTACATTCCCAATGTCCAGTCCATATGTATTTGGCACCTGACTTTAACATTCTACTATCTAAACATCTCCATGAGTTTAAAGTTCTATATCTGACTCAACATTCATACTAACTTGCAACACAATTTTAAAAGTATCCTCTTAGATCTATAACACTCTCTTGACTCCTAAAAAACTCAAAATTTAATTATGAGACTCTAGATATCTATTCTTCAACCACCTCAGAGACCTGAGAGGGATAAATATATCTGATTTTATAGGAAGTACAGGACCTGCAGCTTCCAAAACTAAGAAATGACATACCAGTGGCTGCCTGGACAGTTCCCATTTTCTCTCCATACATTACAGATTGAGAGTGCTTAGATAATGTTCACTCAAGACATGTTCTAATTAGAGAAAGAAAAGTCGATGTGGATAGGCGTAAGAAGATAGCAGGAACGTGATAAACAGATTTTGACTTTTTACCTAATTTTCTCTCACTCCTTCAATAATCAGGCTGGTCTGTCCTTTCTTACCATTGTTCCTTCCTAGAGGTCTGTGTTTATAATTCAATAAATTAAACAAAAACAACAGACAAACATGAGGACAACTCATTTCAAAACCACAAGACTGTAAAAAGTGTTTTCCTTGGTACAATGAGCACAAAACAGCCACAATGCAAAAGGCCTCAAGGCTTGGAATTACCATCATTTTTCACATCATTCCTGAGTGAGCAACGTTATCTTTTTTTTTTTCCATTACTTTTTCTTAACCACAAAATAGCCAGAACTTATTCTTGTAAAAATTGCAATTTAAGTTTTTTTTTTTTTTCACTTAAACCCACAGTGTTTTTGCATTATAGTGTCTGTGGGCTTGGCTTCAGCCTTCAATCTCTCTGGGACCCTGCTGAGCTGCTGTCTCCTGACTTCTTCAGTCTTCCAGAACTTCCCGCCTCCCCTCCCCGGGGAGTGAAAATGGCTAAGTTAAAATGGAAGTGATGCATGGAAAAGGAAGCCAAGTCACTGCAGGGACCAGTATGTGGGCAGCATATTCCAGGGACCGAAGTTCAGGAATCAGTCTTAATAATTAGTGAAGTACAAGTATTTGGTCCTCACATCTCATATGATTAGGTCATAACATTATGTTATTGGTTAGCTTTTCAGAAACAGAGGGCTCTTAATGCCTGTACTGAAACCAAGACATGGGGAGTTAGGAGGGCGTAACAATGCCAGGCTTGCACAGGGGTTACAGAGAGACTTGGTGAATCTGACCATCTGACTTGCTCTAGCATCTACTGCATTGTGGGTCTTGTCGGTCTTTGCTTTGGGAGGTGGGGAGCATGTGTAAAGACTCACACATTACAATTGCTGATGAGCCGTAGGAGCTCCTCTCTCACTGCCTGCTCAGGATCAGGGCAAGCTACATCCCATGAACTGCATACAAAAGCTCTGATGACATAAATGTGCTCTGGCTTTTAAAACTTCCTGAAAAAGCTACTAGAGACTGGAACAGAGCAGAGTCCAGCTTGCTCCTTTTTGTAATGTCTTGAAGACCAGCAAGACATTAGTTGTGCTGCTGGTATTACCTCATGAGATCAGACCCTGAATACCAGCCATTCCCACATGCAAGGCTAGGCCCCAGACTGTCTCATTGCGTCACTGTTGATAAACTTCAAAAACGAATAAGGATGGGATTGTGATGGGTACCTATAATTTTCTGCTATGTGAGAAACCTAGTATACTAGCTAAAGCAGGACCAGAGTCTAGGACAAGGGAGGTAGAAAATCAGTGAACGCCTCCTCATAAGGATTGCAAGCCAAATGTATTACTACATAGTCTCCCCTACTCACTTCTTCCTTGCCAGTCCCTACCTACCCTCAAATAGTTTCCTTTTGTTTTCATGTCAAAACATACCATTGTACCTTCTTTTCTTCTCTCTCAACAGCCTGTCCTCATATGATGAGTCTATATTTCAGAGGGAATGGTAAACTGATTTCTACAGCACTTGTAGCTTTCACAGCCACCATGGGTCTAAGAAGGTTCTGATTTCTCCATATCTTCAGTATAATTTATTTTCCAGTCCCCCAAAAATTACTACCTAGACTTCCTGGTGGATATGAACTAGAATCTCAGACTTGTTTGAGATATAAAAAAAAAATATTTTCTAGTATTACTAAGCTGACAGATTCTTGAGTGTTCTTATTTTAAAGAAATTATATTTGATTGTAGGTTTAGGTTCCCAGTCTAAGGTAAGGTTATAGATTGAAATGTTTTCTTTTTAGAGATAGGGTCTCAGCTTGTACCCTGCAGTAGCCTTGAGCTAACAATGTGGCTAGGCTGGCTTACGATTTGTGGCAGTTATTTCCCTCAGCCTCCCAAGTAGGAATTACAGGCATGAGCCATCATATCTGGCTAAATCATCCTTTAAACATTTTTCAAGTGAGAAAATCTTTTCTTCTGACATACCTTCAAGTGCTTTCAGGATCAAATCACAGAACCACAGACTCTTAGCACATTTCACTACATGAGTATAACTGTCCTCGCCCTTCCCCAGCCTCCCTTCATCTCTGGTCTGGTCTAGGGCAGGGCATCTAGCCTACAGCCTGTCCTCATGCTCTCTTCCTGTTCCCCCCCATTTACTAAAGGCAGCAGACCACATTGGCACAGGTCCTGGAGTCAGACACCTGACTGGGTCCCAGCACTGCCTCTACTACCATTGATACATTGAAAAGATATCATTTGGATGTTCTTGTAGGTTCACCAACCCCTGTTTCCTTACCTATAAAATTGGAAAATAGTGCCCATTGGATACAGCTTTTGTGAGTTTGGTGGTTCTTGCTTATGTTGCTCAGCACACAGATTTCTCACTAATTGTTACACAGAGTTTTTTCAAGGGTTCCTGCAAATTATTTCTATTAAAACAACAACAAAAAATCTTTTTATGGGTGTTTTGTTTTGTTTTGTTTTTAACCATTTCAAATTTCTCTATTTCCACAAGCCCCAAATTGCTTAGACATCTGCAGCATAAGCTACTACCCTTGTAGTAGTCTCCTGAGCCATTGAATGGAAAAGGGCTCACCAGGTATATGTCCATAGCTCAATGCGTACTCTTCCAAGTGTATTGAGCTTCACATAGGGAATTGGTCCTTGTCTCTCAGGCCTTCTCTGTGAGGTGCCTTTTAGGAGAAGCCCTATCTGCCATGGTGGCCTGGGCCGTGGCTAATGTTGAGTGGCTCACTTTGTCATACGGATGTTCCTGTAGACTCTGTTCTGTCTTATCTCAATTATATGATGCACACTAAACAGGCTTGATGAAAAGGTAAATGGTGCTAAAGTTTACTGTAGAATGTCCCCTCCAGGCAAATGTATTTGAAGACTTGGTCCCTGGGTGGTGGCACTGCTTTGACAGGTTGAAGAACTTTTTACACAGAAGGTCTGTCTGACAGACATAGGGGTGAGCCCTGAAGATTATGACACGGCCCCACTTCTAGTCTTTCTCCCCATTTCCTGATCTGTAAAGATGTGTTGCTGCCTACATTCCCTGCCATGATGGATTGCTTCCTCTGAATTGTGAGCCAAAATAAGTCCTTCCTTCTCCAAGTTGAGTAATTTGTCACAGCTATGAGAAAAGTCAGTAATAGGGAGTTAGTCTTCCACTGCAAGGTTTATTAGAGAAACCAGCACTATTCCCTAATTTTCTAGCTTGGCACGGTTGTTAGATTGTGTGTAAGATATCTACTCTTTAAAACATACCTTGTATGAAACCACCACTCATTCATGGGAATAAACTCCTTAAAGGTGAACCATGGATGAATTCTATTTGTTAGTGTCAGTCCTGAGGATGTTTTATTTATCAGAGACTCTACTGCATATCCAGTTTGTGTAAGTCACTTAATAGTCCCCCGAGGGAGACAGAGAATTGCATAAGATGCTTCTGTTAATGAAGCTTCTCAAGATAAATGTTTTTGCTTGTCCTGTGGCTTTGAGGAATGTAAAATCAACTAGGAAAAATTATATTCTCTGTTCAGTTTCTGAAGGGGCTTTAGAAAATTATGATCTCTCCTGTCACTGTATTTCCAAAATAGTACAGCTTTCTGCCTGGCAGATGGACCCACTTGTAGTCCTGACTCAGCTCCTGAATTTCTGGTGAAATCTGAAACTAGAGAAAGTAGAGAGAGCCTGTTGTTTGCAAAGAAGTCAAGTGGGAGATCACAATTGGAAAAAAAAAAAGCAGAAGTAGGCTCTCCACAAAAGAACCTGAGTCTGCCTTCACTGTCTGTGTCCTGACATATTTTTATTGTTAAAGAAAATATATTGATATGTTCCCTCATTCTGTGCTCAATTATTTTTTGGTGTCTTAGTTCATGCTGCTATAACAAAATTCCATAGGCTGGGTTACTTACAACATAAAAGTTATTTCTCACAGTTCTAAAAGCTAGAGGCCTAAAGCCTAGATACCATTATGGTCAGGTTCTGGCATCCTGCACTACAGATGGTTGACTTCTAACTATATCCTTATATCATAGAAGAAGTCTCTAGTCTTTTCACCCAGTCATAGAGGTACAAATCCCATTGATGATCCTCCACCATCATGACTTAATTTATCACAACAGCCTGGTGGCCAAATTCACTGGGACTTAGACTTCATGCAGATATTTGTGATGGGAGTACAAACACTAGATCTGTTATAGCCATGGTTACTTTTTTTTTTTTTTGGTTTATAGAGACAAGGTTTCTCTGTGTAATAGCTCTGGCTGTCCTGGACTCGATTCATAGACCAGGCTTGCCTTGAACTCACAGAGAACTGCCTGCCTCTGCCTCCCTAGTGCTGGGATTAAAGTGTGTCCCACCACCACCCAGCTCGACAGTACTTATGATTGATGTGGGAGTTCATGATGATGTACAGCAAGAATCTAAACTTACAGGGGGAGTAATTGCATAGACATGTAAGTCAGTGGGTGTGCACTGTAAAACTATAGCACTATAAAAATTCAATGTTCTCTTATTCCTTGGATTTGGCCCCAATCTCATTGCAGATATTGTTAAGCCAGTTTTGATTAAGGATCAAAAAGGTTCCAACTGGGATGATTGGTGGTTAGTAGTAGAGAATTCTTCTCACAGGTGCCATTTATATGTCTGTAATGAGCGCTTTCTTCAGTGAAGATTTGACTAGTATTCCCTCTTCCTTGAAAATTATTTTTGAATGACAACTTTTAAAAAAGCCTTTGATTGTATTTTTTGAAAGTGGTTGTTGTATTGCATTACCAAGAGCTTATTCATAGTTCTTTCAGAAATGAATATTTATGCAAAGCGCAGTTATCTTTCACACAGGACCAACCACTGATTAATGGTTCCACAATAAAAGCCAATGATGGAAAGAGTGCAGATTGCAGCTGACTCATAGAAAATATAGAATTAGAACTTGACAGTAAGGACATATCATGCTACTCACTCCACTTCATTCCTTATGCGCACTGTTACCCAGCTAGGAACTCTGTTCCAGAGAAGATGGGAAGGGGCCAACTTAAATGAACCAAGGCATGCCAGTATATAAACTGGCTCTCAGTAAACCAGTTTTGAAATCCCATCTTTTCCCAAGTCAGAGACTTCCCTCTGCTCTCACTTCCACTTTGTCTATCCCAGTTCCCAGTTGCACTTGGGAAACATTTTAATTAACAAAACTGAAACTGGTAATTTTACAAAGCTTCACACGTTTTTCACAATAGCTCTTCAAATTCCTGGGGCCATAGGACCTACCAAGGACTCAAGTCATTTCTACATTCTTATCAGCTGAAATTTCTTTTCTTTTCTTTTCTTTTTTTTTGTGGCCCACTTGATCCAACTGGCCAATGGCTTGGACTGTGTTTTTGAAGTTATGGGTAGAGTGCTTTGAGAGGTGGTTTCTTCTCTGTTCCTCGCTTAATCTTTCTTATTCTTGAACACTCCTTAAGGTGCCTGTGAAGTATAATACAGGCACCAGAGAAGACCACTCAGTGTCTCAGTGCCTGTAGGAGCTGTGCCAGGGTCTGCAGAAGTCCTATAATTTTACTACTCTTAGCACACGGGACTTGGAAGGAAGCTAGGAAACTGCCCTTTTGTTTTGTTTTGTTCTCTCAGTCTAATGGGTGCCTGTATTGAAGTATGTTAATCTGTATAGATTGTTGTGTAGCTCAAATGATTTACCTTTTTTTCTTCTAAACTACCTTCCTTTCAACAATAAAGCCAGCCTCACTGAGTGAGGTCCAAAACTCCGAGTTAATAAATGGCAGGTGTACCTTGCTGCTGGCTGTGTCTCCTTTCTTTTGAGTTGCTGAGAGGAAGACCTGATGATCAGATTTTGCATTTGATTGCATTTTAACTGACTAGTTAAAGCATGCCACCAATGCCCCATGCTTTCCTTGTGTTTTAATGAAGCCCTTTGAAAAGTAAAAATATCTTTCAGAATGCCTACTGCTTCCACGCCAACACTCCTCTCTGTATTTCCCCAAAACACAACTTTAAAGGTCCTTTTTCTGTATATTTCACTTAAATAGATTTATTGGGAACTTCTTGATCATGTATAGGAAAAAAAATCACAAAAATCTCATGAATAATTTAGGAAGCTAACACTAAACAACTAGGTAACTCTTGAGGTTTGTGTTTGGAAGGGCAAAACTGTTAAATATTGTATGAGATAGACACAATTTCTTTTCATTAGGAGTGTTTCTTTGGGGAAACAGGGATGGCAGAAATTGGTAAGAGATAGTGACTTGGTTCTCTGGGGTTCATGGAGCGTATAAGTGGTATGGCAGTGGCTGATCTTAGGGGAAAGGAAATGAGATCATTGAAGGTGTAAGATTTCCAGTCAACATCAAGCAAAGACCAGGGGGGATGAAGGTGCCTCTTATTTATTCTGAGAGATATTTGTGAGCTCTGCGACTTCTGGCTACCTCAGAAGAAAGTCTGAATTACTTGTTTATTTTCTTTAGATCTACCTCTTCTATTCTTCCCTTTGGAATAATGGGGAAAAAATGATTAGACTCAGACAGAATGAGTGCAAGTGAACTGCCTTAAACAGATAAGTTCATAATATCGAGATTGTGATACGAGTGTGTAGATACTGAAATTCTTACACAGCACTGGTGGGTACCCGCAATTGAGAACTTGAGTTAAAAGTTATCAACCAACCTTGAATTTCTGTTTCACTGTAAAAGTACCCACTGCCATATGGGTACTTTTGCATTTATGAGAAATTTAGAAACAGTCAAAGGAATTGAGCTAAATTTTATCTACATGGACTTAGAGGTATCTTGAATATACACTAAGTCCCAAGAAAGGCAAGCAAAAGTATGTATCTTTTATGAGATGTCATATAGTTTGTGACTACCTTTATGTTCACTAGTCAATATCTGTGAATGCATTTTGCATATTTTATTATTTTACCTCTGGGAGGGATAAAAAGAGATAAGGATGGAGGATGGTTATTGAGGCTTTACCCTCTACTGAATTAGTCACCAAAATTTAAAAAGCACACATTAATGCATTGTCCATCTAGTTTCGTGCTTAAATCATTAAGGGCATTGCCCATTTTATAATGGGCCTGGATAGTTTGGGAGACCAGGAAAAGGTGAAATCTATTGATAAATTTTAGAGAAAACACACATAGTTTTATAAGTAATAGAAATTCATCCTATTCAACCACCAAGTTGTGCTTGCCCGCATTGCCTGTCTTAGCCTTTCTTTATATTTGGCTAGTTTTAAAACCCCTGCTCTTGTTTAACTCACAGGTACCTGATACACATTAATTATTCAGTTTCTGGTAGGAATAGGTCCATCTTCCCTTCATGGATGAATAGTTTTTTGGTTTTTTGATTGTCAAGCAGGAGTGTGTGAGGATCTTAAGAATTACAGGCACTGCTGTAAAAAGATGACTGGAACAGCCGAAAATGCCAGTGTCTGCATTTGGTTAAAGAGAAGAACAGATTGGTCTCTTGAGAGCTCATACGTATATTATTGAAGTATATAAATACAGTTTCCAAAACAGTACACCTACGTTTAACCTGCCGGCTCCATCCTGTGGCGTCATCATCTGTTTTGAGGAAAATTGTTTTCCTGAGAGGCTTCCTTTCCTTCAGATGCCCTGTCTGGAGCTTTGCAAGGATGCTGAATTTAGATCATGCTTGCAAATGATAAAGTCAGCCATGTTTTCAAGAAATTTTTGAACATGGAACCATTTATATTCTACTAGATATGAAGCTCTTTTTAGTACTAGTAATTCCACACCAAATGAATTTGGTTTCTCTCTCTCTCTCTCTCTCTCTCTCTCTCTCTCTCTCTCTCTCTCTGTGTGTGTGTGTG
>CAJQZJ010032130.1:901597-926532 GCA_907164525.1 Lophiomys imhausi
TGTGTGTGTGTGTGTGTGTGTGTGTGTGTGTGTGTGTGTGTGTGTGTAGCTTATATGGAGTGAGGATAGAAAAAAAAATCCAACTCTTTGGCCTCAATTGATTCAGTCTTACAATGTTGGAAATAATGTATATTTGTTAGCTTCATCAAATTAGTTCATTGATCGACCCTTTAATTGGTGTATCCATTGCTAGAAACCAATATTGACTTTTTTCTCTTCTAGTATTTGTTTCATTAGAACATTTTGTGGGAAGATAAAATAGGACCCTCCACATCATTGGCATATGCTTTAAAGAGAGATATTTTATGTTATATGAACTTAGGATTCACTTTCTTTTAATATATGTTGAACATTAAATTGTCAACTGGTGTTGAACCCAGTGGACCCAAAACTGTTTAATTTACTGTCTCCCACAGGAAATTTATTGTGTGCCATTACACATATAATCTTTATATAGTTAATATGGATTTCAGTATCAAATTTTATGCATGTCTTCTTAAGACAATGATTTCATTAGTAGAATAATTCATCTTCGGATATGCATCTAAAACTTCTTTGGTCTTTGATCAATTTACCTGATAAGTACATGTTAACTGCTCCAAAGTGGGCAGATACTATGACAAAGGAAGTAACAATATATCAAAGATTAAGGGAAAATAGAGAGAAATGCAACTCAAGACGACTCTGAGATTCCATCTCACACCTGTCAGAATGGCTAAGATCAAAAACTCAAATGACAGCACATGCTGGTGAGGGTGTGGAGAAAGGGGTACCCTACTCCATTGCTGGTGGGAATGCAGGCTTGTGCAACCACTATGGAGGTCAGTCTGGCGATATCTTAGAAAACTTGAAATAGCTCTGCCTCAGGACCCAGCCATACCACTTCTGGGTATACACCCAAATGCCTCTTCACGGAATCATAAGGAAGTTTCCTCATCTATGTTTATAGCAGCCTTATTTGTAATAGCTAGAAACTGGAAACAACCCAGATGTCCCTCAACCAAAGAATGGGTTAAAAAAAACTGTGGTACATCTACACAATGGAATATTATTCAGCTATCAGGAACAATGAAATTATGCAATTTTCAGCCAAATGGATGGAACTAGAAAAGCTCATCCTGAGTGAACTAACCCAGACTCAGAAGGACACATATGGCATCTATTCACTTATAGCAGGATTTTAACTATATAGTAGAAGGTATCGATACTACAACTAACACACCAAAGGGAACTTGGACATAGACTTCTTATTTTTAATTTTTAATTTTTATTTATTTTTCATATATTAGTTATATTTTTTCTATTTTTTAGTCTTTTTTATCTATTGTAGGCTTATTGGTTTGTTTGTTTAGTAGTTCTGTCTCCCGGGCAATGAGACACTTTTCACTGATGGTACTGCTTCGTAGATCCCCAATGAATGAAGAGGCTCTTGGCCCTCATACGACCTCTCAACTGAGATGAGGGACTGTTATATAAGGACACCCCACCCCAGAGAAATGGGTTGGAAGGGTTAGGAGGTAAAGAAAAAAAATGAAATGTGATGTTTCAGCCTTTTATTACTAACTGTCATAAACTGTTTAGGATAATTAAGAAATGCAAACTAATGGTTATGCAAGCCGGTCATTCTGTTAGGTACTATGACAGCCTATTATAGTTACTTGCTAAGCTAATCAGAAATAAACCTGCTAAGAGACAAGCAACATCTGCTTACCCTAATATAAGAGATAGATAGGGCCTCTTCAAAAACCTCAAGAGATCTGCAGAATATGGCATTCAAAGATGTTTTTGTAACTTTAGATTTTTTTATATCAAGACATATCAACTCCTGAAAGCACCCCCTATTCTCCTCCAAGCAGAAGATGAGCATTGAAGAATCTCCAGTGGGAGATGATTGAACTAGTCGCAAGCCTATCTCTTGGTAGGAAAAGTCCCTTGCTCCAACTGTAGACAGAATGCTGTCCAAAAAGGACAAAACCTTGAAGCAGGTAAGTCGACAGCCTAGCTCTGCCAAGACAAGGTAGGTAAGTCCTTCATAACCCCTGCTCTACAATCAATGTCTGTCAGAGAAACGGGGCCAAATGACTGAAGATCGATGCTGTAATGTATGGAGAGAAAATGGGAACTGTCCAGGCAGCCACTGGTATGTCATTTCTTAGTTTGGGAAGCTGCAGGCCCTGTACTTCCTATAAAATCAGATATATTTATCCCTCTCAGGTCTCTGAGGTGGTTGAATAACAGATAGCTAGAGTCTCATAATTAAATTTTGAGTTGTTTAGGAGTCAAGAAAGTGTTATAGATCTAAGAAGATACTTTTAAAATTGTGTTGCAAGTTAGTATGAATGTTGAGTCAGATATAGAACTTTAAACTCATGGAGATGTTTAGATAGTAGAATGTTAAAGTCAGGTACCAAATACATATGAACTGGTCATTGGGAATGTACGTTAAGCCATATAACCCTCATAACTGTGGCCTAATTACCTCTGTTGTACTGTATTGTATTTATTATTATAAGAGAAAGAGCCATTTGTTGGACTGAAAGGGGAATCTGTAGGGGGAAATAAGATATACCTTAAACTTAAAAGAAAAAAAAAGGGAAGAGGATGGGGGGTTGAGGGTGGGAGGGTGGGACTGGAGGGGGAATAGGGAAGGGACTGCGATTGAGATGTAACTTGAAGAAATAAAAAATAAAGGAAAAAAAGAGAAAATAGAGAAGAGAGATGTATAAGTAAATAAATGCAGAGGGGGAAGTATGAACAAGGGTAATGAATGGTAAATTTGAGAAGTAACCATTTAGGATGTTTCATATGACAACCCTGTAAAAATCACTTCTTCATTGATATATATGTATGGAAATGTCATAATAAAATCAATCAAAGTTCTACTTTTAAAAACTAAAATCTGTGAGAAAGTTGATTACTCAGTAGCTAGCACAAATCAAGCTTCAACACACTAGTGATCTCCTCTACCTTTCAAGCTTTCAGATTCCCCTTCTACAAAGAGGTGGCTAACTTTTCAGTGTATTTTGAAAATTGATGCATTGCAGCTGTAGCCTCTTCCAAAGCCCTTCTTCCACATAGGCATACCTCATATATGAGGTAACCTCATTGGTCACTCACTCCTCACGCCCCTAAATGTTGCAATTAATATATTTGTCTTTGCCGTATCCATCTCATTTTTCAACTGAAATAATTTGAACTGCACATGTTGTTCCAAGTACAGAAACATACTGATACTCCCAAATCTTAGGGTAATATTTTGTATCTGTTTGATGGCAGTTGACCGTTGTTGGCCATTTTTCTAAGTAATATATGAAGGAACAGTGTCTTCCAAAATAGCTGTGACATCATCAGGCATTCTTTTTTAAGTTATGCCCAAGAGAAAGTCTATTAAGTAGTCAGTAAAGTGTAGATGATTTCTTCAGTAAAAATGACTCCTTGGATTTGTCACTCTTTGTGGATTGTGTGCCAGTTGAAACTTCAGTAGCTTGTTCTACAAATCATCTCAAGTGACTTGGATATTCTGCCCTTTTGGGGTTCATATCAACAATAAGAGTTTTTGTCATTTTTACATTCAATGATTTCAGAGAATTCTTAGTACAGTGTTAGAACTCAGTTGAATCCATGTATTCCTCCCCATATTGAAATGTTCCTAAACTATCTCCTCCCAATATATAAGCCAATTGGCTAACTTCATGGCAACCTTTTGAAAACTGTTTGTGAAATTTTGGAAATTTTATGAATACTTGACTCATTTGAAAATGGACAATATTTATGCGTAAAGAGGGGGAAAAGGCTAAATTATAGAAATCCATACCCCTACTATAAGCTGAAGCAAAAGGGTATAATAGTAACTCCCTGGCTGCATTTCTCTTCTTCCTTCGCAAAGGTTGCCTCTAACTAAATTTTAGCATTCCCTTGGATCTCCTTTGAGTTTGTCATATTTATGTGTGTGTATTTCATATATATATATATATATATATATATATACTTATACATATATTTGGTCCTATATTACGTATATTTCCCATACATAGTCATATATATATTAGGCAGTAATAAAAATATCAGATGTTTTCTTTTTATTGCATAGATATATCATGCTCTATATGTTTTTCTGAAAGTTAATATTTATATTAATATATGTAGTGACCATTGATTAATTTTCAACTCTGTAACATTCCAATATTTATATTTACATTAATTACTCTGTATTTGTATGGTCAGTGATAGTTTGTGATGGTGGTTATGATAATGGTGGTGGTGGTGATGTTGTGTGTGGATTTTTATTTAGTATTGTTATAAACATTCTTATTCCTTGGATATTATGAAGAAAATAAAACCAACAAATGTTGATGAGGATACAGAAGTAAAAGAAGCACTTATATGCTGATGAGGACATAAATTAATCAACCAAGAGAGAATTCAGTATGGAGATTCTTTAAAAAACTAAAACTGTACTTCCTACATGATGCATATATATCACTTTTATAATATACTTTCCAAAGTCAGCTTACTTTAGAAGTACTAATAAACACGTGTTTGTTGATGTATTATCACAATAGCCAAATTATTATATGGTATCAGCCTAGGTGCCCAGTAAGAGGTGACTAGAAAGAAATGTGTTCTATTCACACAATGGAGTTTTGTTTGAACATAGTATGAACTTGTATCATTTACAGGAAAAGGGATTGTCATGTTAAGTGAAATAATCCAACCACATAAAGACAAGTATGTTTTTTGTCCTACTGTAAATGAAATCTAGTGATAGAAAAGGACATGGGCATAATAGGGGCCATTAAGGACATACAGGAAAGGGAGGAAATAGCGGGATAAGAAAACATAATAAAGGCAAATCTGATCAAGGTACATTTTAGGCCTGTATAGAATGTCATAGTGAATGTCTTTGTACAATTAAAAAGTCAGTTTTCTTACCACATAAAATTCTTAGAAATGTCTAGAAAACCCACATTGAGTAGTTCCATGGGACTGTGCTGAATTTGTAGATAAAGGATAACTGACATATTCCTGGTGTCTTTGTATGCTTAAACACAGTATACTTAGGAATCAATTAATGTCTCTCAATAAAGGTTATAGATTTTTCCTGAAATGTATATATCTTAAAACATACATTCTGGTAACTGTAAGCATGGAAACAATAGTGTACTATAATTTATATGGTTAATTTAGCAGCCTATAAAACATTAATCTACAGTCCATGAGAGCTCATACAAACATGAGGTTCCACACTAAACACACAGGGGTGCTACCCTCTAGGACAGGGATCAAAATGAAGGATAACTCACTGATGTTGCCAACTTATAGGCTAAGAATTGAGAAGTGTTATTAGACTTACCCATCATAATGCCAAAACATATAAAGTGCTCTGTAATCGTCTATTAAATATATTCCTGTTTTCATATCCATTGTTGTTATTTAAATTTTGTGTGTTTTTTGTTTGCTTGTGTGTGTATTTATTTTGTGGTCTTTTTTTCTGCTGTTATGCAAAAATATTTTTGTTCTTTTGCACAGTGATCTAGTTACCTTTGAGGGCTAGGGAAATAGTTCCATGGGTAAATCTCTTAGCTCAAAAGATATGAGTCAAATTTTGAATATCCAAAACCCAATTAAATCCTGGACTAGCATGGCAGCCTGCCTCTAATTTCAGCACTAGGTAGGAAGAGACAGGTGATCCCCAAAGCAAGCTGGCTGCCTCTGCTGGCTGAGTTGGTGAGCTTTGGGTTCAACCAGAGATTCTGTCTCAGTATATAAAAAAGAGAACCGTGAAGGCGACCCTCAATGTAAACCTCTGACCCTCACACATATGAACCCCCCACACACAGACTGGCCAGTGTACGTACACACCACATCCACTAGCTATTACACACCATCCCACCCCCACAAAAAAGGTAGTCATCTTAAAACTTTTGAATATTTTAATTGCTTTGGGTTCTCTTGGGGTTTTTACTTCTCTAAGTAATCATATAGTCTACAGATAATGATAGCTTTCCTTAGCTATCTTAATACAGTAGAGTGCCAAAAAGACATAGAAATAGTGGATAGATATGTATGTGTGTGTATATGTGTGTGTAATTTTAAAATTCACTTAAATTCCTAGTTTTCCAGGATTTTTTGTTTCTGATTTAACAAATATGCATTCAAATTTTTCTACTTTATAAGTACATGAATATATCCAATGCTGTATCACTTTTAAGTTCCTGGAAGGGACTCTCCTAAATGTAGTATCGTCTTCATACTTTATAGAAATTTCTCCCATATCTTCGTGTCTTGTTTTTGTTTTTTAAACTTATGCTCAAAAAAAGAGTGAGAGTAATCTAGTTTCCCCATATTTTCCTATGTGGTTTTACTCTCATAAAATGAGCTATAAAATAATCCTTATCTCTGATGTTTATTAAAGATGTTTGAAGACTATGTGACACAACAGTAAAGTAGCTATGCAACCATGAATAAAGGAGTCATTCTCATCAAAATGTCATTCTCCTTACAGAAGAAGAATGACACCAATGGCATGTGGCTAAGAATTTAACTAAATCAATCCACTTTAAGTGCAGGGCTCATTGCCTGGCATACTGAATCTACAAAAATAATAGCTGTCGTAAAAAGATTATCACTCCCCTTTTAATCCATAAATATATAAACACATTTTTCTACCAAAAACAACTTTCTCCTTTTGAGTTATAGTTCAATATACATGAAATTTTAAAACCAGCAAATAGGAGCTGATGAATTCTACAGCATGAGTACTTTCAAGGATCACATATCACA
This sequence comes from Lophiomys imhausi, assembly GCA_907164525.1. Taxonomy (NCBI): domain Eukaryota; kingdom Metazoa; phylum Chordata; class Mammalia; order Rodentia; family Muridae; genus Lophiomys; species Lophiomys imhausi. The sequence goes on from CAJQZJ010032130.1 coordinate 908,381, forward strand.
TCTACAGGAACAGGGACTTGCTCCTTTTAAAAACTCCTTTGTGCAGATTTAATGCTAAAGCAGCTAGCAACAAGTAGGTCAGAACACATCCCCCTTTAGCCTTCAAATTAGAATCCTTTTACTTAGCAACTTGAGTTTAATGTCGCGGAAAGTATTAGAAAAATACACAACTGTGAGACTGCATATGGAATGCCACTCAAACCCCATTTCAATAAGGAAGCCCATCACCAAGCAGTAGAATGTAGATGTGATCCCATTCTTATTGGAATGCAGAAAGCTCAATGGTCTTCAGTTGAGTGTACTTATGCCCCCACAGGATATACAAGAGTGGCTGAGAATAGAGACTGGCAATGCTGCTAGTATCAGACACTGCATGGTCACAAATTTACAGTCCAGAATATCATTGGTGGTATCTAAAGTCAATTTGCATAAAAAAATCATTATACAACATAGCATACTTTGGGTTTCTTTTTCCACAACTTGAGGCCTCATCATTAGGTATTTTTTTCTTAACTCGGAAAAGCCCCCAGACATGAATCCTGAAGTACACACATGAGCCTGATATATATATAGTAGGTACTTGGAGGAAAAAAAAAAAAAAACAACCAAAACCACTGGTCTGGCTCTTGGCCCTCATATGATTGCTGAACTGGGGCAGGGGACTGTTATGTAGGGACACTCCACTCCAGAGGAGTGGGATGGAAGAGATAGAGGGCAGAGGGTGGGAGAGTGGACTGGGAGTGGTAGAAATAGGGTACTGTGATGGAGATGTAACCTGAAGCAATAAATAAATAAACAAATAAATAGAAATACTGATGTGAACAAAAGAGAGAATGTATCAATAAATTAATATGCTTACTGTGTGGAAGACAATAAAGAAAAGAGTGGTGGGAATGGCAGGGAGAATAATGGCCTTAGAGCTACAGACACATAGTAACTAGCCCCACACAGACTTGGTGCTCTAGTGGTAACCCTGATGACTTAAGTCAAAGCCTTTTGTAACTATGACTTCTGACCCTGGTTATATCCTCAGCACAGCTGAATGGTTTCTGTCATCATCAAGTGCTTTGTGCTCAGCCCGTCACATCTGCAGGGTAACTTCACTGGTGAGAATGTGCCATCATTCTGAGTAGGTTCCAAACAAGACTGAGTGCTGTGGGTCAGATTCACACTGTCATCCTCAGAGCTGTATTTACTACAGTTTGTTATAGGTAAGGTTAGGAAATACCTAGAGAAAACTGAACATGGAGTTTTATCTGTTCTTCCCAGGTTTTAAGTCAGTTGCATTTTCTGGTTTTGTTTGTTTGTTTGTTTGTTTTTCCAGTGGGACATTGACCCAAACTCATCTTACTGGTTCTCTTTCTTTAATGTTTGTTTGTCAATCCTTATATTTCACTTGTGATCTTCTGGGAATTGTTCTAAATTTTTATAACAAATTTTTATAACTAGATTTTTATAACAACTAGATGAATGTCAGTACAATTATAGTTATTATCTTCAGATAAGGAAGCCGAGGCAGGATAGAGATGCAGAGTGGGAATTAAGTAATAGCCCTGTGTTCACATGGCTGGCACATCTGAAGACTTGAATTGGGACACTTTGGTTCTAGAATCGGTATCTCAGCTACTTAATTCTTATAAAATTCTGATGTCATGAATTTATAAAACATTGATGTCCTATGAAGTCACTGTTTAGAGGCTCTACTTTCAAGTGAATGCCTTGCTTTAGAGTTTTGGGTTTATTTAGTTAGTTAGTTAGTTAGTTAGTTAGTTAGTTAGTTAGTTAGTTGTTAATTAGTTACAAATGCTACAAGGCATCTTATTGCCATCAAATCAGAAATAGCACCCCTAAGATCATTCCCTGGTCACATTGGACAGAAATCACCCCCCTACCCTACTGATGAATGAAGTATCATTTTCCTGAGAATAAGGAAGAGATAAAAAGAATTGAGAGATATTGTATAGAAATTACTCAGTTGCTGGATATATCATTGCAATATAATTCATCAAATTACTGCCTTTTGGGTTAGTGGTAGAAATTTTAAAAATTTCACATGGATCTCCTACTCAGCTGTAATTTCTATAGGATGAAGCTAGGGAGGTATGAGTGCCACCAAGTTATGGCTAAGTACATCCTAATCAAAGAGAAGAATTGTTTTGTTCCTAGTCTTGCTATTATCTGTGTTTTACTATTTGAATTTAAAATCATTATGGAGCCAGTATAATAGAGTTCCTTTTTATTTCCCTATGCAAGACAGTTGGAATTTCTATCACAAATTAATTACATTGTTTTAGGCCATCTTATTATTATACTCCCTGGGAACCCTGATGGCAATCTTTATAAAATTTTCAATTGTGTGTGTTCACTTTTTCAATTTTGATTATCATTTGATAGTTTGAATCTTTTTAGTATTTATGATGCCTCTTTAGTGAGACTCTTAACATTTCAAGGTTTAAAGAAGAAGCAACAGTTTTCAGAATTTCAGTGTGGAGTGGCTTCCAGTGTTCCTGACAGAACTAAATAGGGAAGTGAGTTTGTAAAGAACTGAAATTCGGTAATGATGCTGCTGATAGCAAAGGCAATTAGTGCCACAGGTCATGACTACTAGCCTGTCAGCAGATTGAACATGGCCTGGAAATCCCACATGTTGTTTATTTGTTTATATCATTTTCTCAACCTGAATAAATGTTAGACAGAAATTTAAACCACACAGAGAGTGGAGGTCACTTATCTGGTATCTGTGAACATTTAAAATGTAACTCCCAATCTAATAATAAAAAGGCCATGGGCACCCAAAAAAATGTCAGTAACCCAAAATACTAAGTACATATATTTTCTCATTAACAAGTGCTAAAGTATATTTTTTTTCCTTTTGGAATAGTTCTAATTGTTCTGGTAATGAGATTGCCACATCCTAACATGAAAACAGAGGTGGGAGGAAGGAGGGGATTCCAAGCTTCATAAACAAAAGCAAAATGTTTCTAGCTGACAGTTTAAAAAATGAACCAAACTCTTAGAGTCAGAAAAATGAAAAGGGCAATGTGCCTTGGAGCTGTAAAGATAGGGTACCAGCTGCATTGAAGGCACGGTGTAATTACTTACCTTGATTACAGTGAGCCTAAGTTATAAACAATAGCTAAATTATCTTCAATATAGGCCATTTAGTAAAACAAATGTTTATAATCTATTTTAAAAGAGATTAACCCATTTTTTTTCCTTTGAGAAAGTATAGAAGGCAGTGCCTCGGTGGCCATGCTATATATTAAAAGTTGGCAAAGGAGATACACTTTGAGATCCACAGTAGCATTGTCAGGTTGTTCAGTCCTTTGTTGTTTCATATGACATGGTACCCCAGACTCTTGGAATGATGAAATGTAGACTTAACATAAGCCTGCCTATTTGGCTGATTCAGGATCTCACTGGTTGTTCTTAGCACCGGCACACACACTGGGGTGCTCTTTATAACTCTTTATAATCACCCCTGATTTTCTGTATTTAAAACCAACTCCTTCTGTAGAATTGTGTTGACAATTCATCCAGGGTCCTCTATAAGACAGCTCAAAGATCTGTTTCATTCTAACAGTTCACAGTTTCTGCAAGAGCCAGGCATTGTGTGGAATCATGCTATCTCACACCCTGTAGGTTGTACTGCAGTGGCAATTACAGTGTGCCCAGTGCGCTTAAAGTGAATTTGAAGCCTTTGTGGTTAGCATCTTTGGCAATGAAATTTTTAGTTAGGAAAACTAAGTTTGGACTCAGAGTAATAAGATTTTAGTGATGTTTTGCTCTAATTCCTGGGCTACTAATGTGGTCCAAGCAAGGACCAGACAGTTAGGACTTGACTGGGTGTAGACAGGCAAGTGACACTGATTATTCTATTCTGGGGGACATGAACTTGTTAAAATGCTAAATTTTTTTAGCAATGTCTCAAGTTAAGCAGATCTGAATTTTTATTTACTTTCTGAAAAAAAAATCAGAGATTAAAAAAAGGGCCTCTCATTTTGCTAAGTTGCTTACTGTCTCAATAGCAATAGGAAAATTAAAATGTCCCACCGAGTGACCTAGCCACAGTTGCTAGTCCCTGTAATACGGGTTAAATTGCTGTTTGCTGACCATTAGATGTGTTACCTGCTAGAAATAGGGGGATAAATAGGGAAGAAATTCCCTCTCCTCAGGGAGCTTCTGTTTTGCTGAACTGGAGACAAACAAATTGGATAAATAAATAAGGATTTTCCCAGATGCTCTGCTATGTATTTAAAGTGGTATAAGAAAGAATAGGATTGTCTCAGCTAGGACTACTATATTCAAGGCTGCCACCTTGAGCAGTGAGGGAAACAGCCATCCCTAAACTAGCAGAGGAGCTGCAGCTCAAGAGTGAGGCCTGAGCAGTGCTGGAAACAAAAAGCAGAAGAGAAAAGTGAATTGGAGAGAAGTGTCAGGACAGAACTCTGACCAGGTTTGAGTGAGTAGAATAAGGCCAGTGCAAGAAGCCAGGTGAGCTAGGAGGATAGTTCTGGTAGTTGAGGAAGAGATGAAAGCAATTGGCAACTCACAAAGGAGGTTTTAGAACATGAGTGGATTGGATTTATCCTATGAAATGGGGCACTACTAAATAGTTTTTTTTTTTTTTTTTTTTGGTTTTTCGAGACAGGGTTTCTCTGAATATCTCTAGCTGTCCTGGACTCGCTTTGTAGACCAGGCCTAAATAGTTTTTAAATAGAGGAATTACCTGTATGGTGTCATGTGTTTTGAAGGATGCCATTTGTTTACTCAGATAATGGGCTGGTAGGAAGAAAAATGGAAGCCAGAGATTCATTCAAGGAGGTGGGGTGCACAAAAGTAAAGGTGGTAAGAATTTGGGATACAGGGTGGTCAGTAAGAGAGTCATCAAGTAAAGAGATAGGGTGATCTTCCAGAGATGAGAGATGTGGGGATAGCTGGCTGATGGGGTGGGAAAAAGAAAGATGAAGGAGAAACCAAGGACAAATCTTAGTTTCATCATGTGAACCAAGATAATAACAATCTTTTCAGAGATGAGGAAGACAGAAAATTGCAATACTTGTTTTTGACATATTTGTGTTGACATGCCCATTAGTTTTCTAAATTCAGAATATCTGATTTTCCCCATCTAGAGCCCTTATGGGGAATGTAGCTGAGATGCATTCGGCCCCACATTTAGTAAACATCAGTAAATTGCAGGGAACATACCCTTCAGTTTTATCTTACTTTGCACTAAGTGTAAATGTGTGTCACAAACATGCAAGTAATTGTGTGCAAACACATACCTAGAAAATCTTTTGAAGTTCAAAGAAGGAAATCAATGACCATTGTTATGATGAAAGTTAAAAATAATTCATTCAGATCTGTTATAGAGACACTGGGTCTGGGCCTAAGACTCCTTAAAAAGGTTTCCTTTCAACCTATGCACAAAGTTGTAGGTGTAGCTTCAATGTGACTATAGAGTCCTGATGAGAGTGGGGAGAATTCCTTAGGAGTTTGCTTGCCCCTAACATTTGTTTGTTTTTTTTTTTTTCTACATTGGAAAGTTTTAAAATTGAAGCAAGGAACTTCTACAACCTAGAGAAAATTCCTTTACTTACTATGAGCTTCAGAAATTTTGGACCTCCTGGTTCTCTTGTCCAAATTATCCTCTCACAAATGAATAGGAAAAAGTTTGGGGCAATAGGTTTGCTTTTTAAACTGAAGGTGGAACAACTGTGGCCTTCTTTCCTGTATGTGGAAACTTTAGAATAGACACCACCATCTTTATCTGAGTAAATCTGGAAAGAGAGTGATGTATTTGTATTCATGTCTGAAACTGCTATAACAAAATCCTGACCCTCAGTCCAGGGGTCGTGGCCGGAGCCACAGAAACTTATGTTGTCAAGTTGATGGTGACGAATGACTCTTGTGCTGATGCTTGGAAGGCAGAGGACTAAGGGCTCAAGGTCAATTTCAGCTACATAGTGAATTTGAGGTCAGCCTGAGTCACATGTAACTCTGGAAGGAAAAAAAGTCCCCAGAGTATTAGGAGATTTCTTTGAGTCCCCTCTCCTTTGTCAAATGGCTGTCTGCTCCTGTTTGTCTCCACATGGTCTCCCCACTATGATTGCCTCTCTCTTACTCTACTCCTCTTATAAGGACACAAATCATACTGGATTACTACTCATTCACATGACCTCACTTTATTCCATTGTTTCTTATTTATCTATTTTTTGAGAGAGGGTCTCTTTATAAAGCTCGAGTTTAGTTGCCTTTTTAAAAGTCTTATCTCCAAATAGTCCATGTTGAAGAATTTGTATCTTCAACATTATAAATTTTGGAGGTGACAGTTCAGCCTATAATGATGTCTAATTTAATTCCTACAGAAAATTCATCATTGTAGAAACTTAAAATTTAGTGTTTTCTTTTTATCATTTAATACTATTAGCAGCTTTTACACTTCTTTCCCTTGCTACCTTGTAGAAAGTGAATTCTATAGTGTCCTACAATCTATTCAACTGCTTGATGATCTGGCAACATAATTTGCTGGGACCCAACAGTCTATAGTCACACGGTGTAGCCCTGGCTGGCCTAGACCTCACTATGTTGACCAGAGTTTCCTGGAACTCACAGACATCCACCTGTGATCCGCCTCCCCAGTGCTGGGATTAGAAGAGTGATTCACCACAGGTGGCTGACTGCAGACTCTTTGATGGTATTGTGCTCTGCACTGTAATTCTCTATTCATACCCCAACCCTGGTTATAATGGAGGAATGATGCTAAGAATGAATGCCAGTGTTTAACCTGGTGTACAGAAGCAAAGGAGGTGAAATACATAGAAATACAGGCAACTATATTTCATGTTTATTGTCTATGAAGATAATCCTTTGCTCATTGCTCAGAACATGCTATGTTCTGACGATGTGCCTAATTGGTTTACTGTGATTTTATTACTTTCACACAGAGAATACCATGCCTTCTTTCAGCAAGTGAACATTAGAATAAGTGAAATATAGTAAGAACAACTGGATATAAAGAGACCAATGTAATGCACATCAACTGGGGCTAAATATCTCTTCTTGATCTGTTGGAAGGATTATCTATCCAAAGGGACTTCTCATTAATACCCCATGCTCATTTCCAGAGTACTTTCCTCTGAGCTCTTAGAATCTTCATATCAGTTATATTTTACAGTGTTCTCTGCCCAGAGAAAACATCTATTTGAGTTTCACACGAGAAAGACATGAAAATAGCAGGATACCTTATTCCTCTAAGGCTGGATTTCCCAAAATAGAGACAACTAACGACTGTAGCAATATAACTATGAATGAACTAAATTTGAGAATTTAGTTCCTCAGCTATACCAGCTGCATTTCAAGTGCTAACTAGCCCCACCTGACTAGTGAAGAGCAACCTGAAGAACACAGGTAAGTAAGGACTGTTTCCATCACCACCGAATTCTATTGTTAACTCAAAAATGTCACGTCTTATTTAAAACCTAGGTTCTGCATTTGAAAAAGAAAGATGTTCTGTTGTCTTCCTGGATCTTCCTCATTGCTATTATCATAGTCTCCAGCCCTACACATTTGCTTGGAAATGACATATCCTAGCTTTTCTTTATAACTCGTGATATTACTCTAGTGTTTATATATACCACATTTTATGTATCTGTTGATGGGAACCATAGGTTGAATCTACAACTTGGCCATTATGAACAATGTCATAGTGAATGGAAGTTTTCAGGTCATCTCTGTCATACACTGACTTAGATACATTTGGATATATACCCATGGGTCAAATGATAGTTACATCAACAGATCTAAGAAACTCAACTTAACCCTCCTGGGTCTAGCCTTAGGTATCTGTACTCAAGTGAAGCCTGGATCTTGACTTATACTGCAGAAAAGAACTTCAGGTTGAGACAATACAAGGTAGAGTTGGAACTTATTAAGAAGGGAATAGAACATACTACAAATTCACCATGGGTGGTGAGAGGGATGCACCTTGGTGCCCATATGGATTTTGGTTTTTGAAGTTGCATTTCTCAAAGGATGTAATTTACAACCTGGCTTAGAGATAAAGCAGAGTTTAAATTGGGTGAAAATGTGTTCTGATTTTCACTTATTTATCTTAAAGAACTTTCTTTTGCAAATGATTGCAACATGGCTGTGATGTGCATTAGGTTTAGGCATGAGAGAGAAGTGTTACAGAGTTAAACTCAAAAGTTACATACATACATTTTGACATTAAGCATGATTCATTGTCAGTTTGAGCATTTTTTAGGTATCTCTTGGGAAAGTAAGTATTGTCTCTGTGGGCAAACTTCATAGTGTTCTCTACCAAGTTGTGTCAAAATTCTTAAACCCTCAGCCCACTAGAAATTAAATCAGATTTCAGGATAACAAACTGGTTTTTACCTCCTGTGGGTTTTTTTCTTTAATACCTCAGCCATACGTGGGCTTTATTGAAGCTCTCTGTTGATTTCCATAGAGGTGGCTCTGATTACATTCTACCAGTGTATAGACTAACACAGAGAGACACACATACACATGACACATGGTACAGACACACACATGGAGGGAGAGAGAGAGAGAGAGAGAGAGAGAGAGAGAGGGAGAAGGGAAGAGAAAAAGGTAAGAGGGGAAAAGAAAATAAGCACATTCTTATCAGCACTTTTTGTTTCTTCATCATAATCATTCCACCTAGAGGGACATGGAATCTCAATGTTGTTTTGATTTGAAGTTCTCTTAGGGCTAAAGATGTCAAGTATTTTTCATTTATTTATTGACCATTGTACCGCATGCTTTGAAAAGTGTCTATTCAGTTTGTTTACCCATTTATTCAATGGGTTGTCTATTCCTTAGATGTTTAATTGCTTAAGTTCTTCATATATTCTGGATATTCATACACCACCAGATGAAGAGCCACCATACTCAGACAACTCTTTTGTACTCTGTAGACTGTCTCTTCACTATGGTAGTTGTTTCTTCTGCTGTGTAGAGTCTTATCATTTCATGTACTCACGCAGTACTTGCTGATATTTTATGCTTTTAGAATCCATTTCAGAAAATCCTTTTTATCTCTATTTGAAGTAGTTTTCCTTTTTAAAATTTTTTAGTAGCTTCAAATTTTCATATCTTAAGGTTTGAGACTTTTGATCCATTTAGGACAACTTTTACATGGTGAAAGGGATCCAGTATCTGTTTACGCATATTTAATATTGCCTACACCATTTATTAAAGAGGTACAGTTTTTTTTTTTCCTCCCAACATATAGATTTTGGCATCTCCAGCAAGAATCAGATGGCTATAGCTGTGTGGGTTGGAGTCTGGATCCTCTGTTCTATTCCACTATTATGCATCTGTTTTTGTGCCACCACCATGTTATTTTTTTGTTGTTGTTGTTATGTGATATGATTAGAAATAAAATACTGTGATATGCTCAGAAACTTTTTTATTGTTGTGGTGGTGGTTTTGTTGTTTTGTTTTGATTTTCCCCAGCATTGTATTGGCTATTTGGGATTCCTTATGCTCCCATGAATCTTAAAAAATTTTAAATGAAAAATATATTGAATCTGTAGGTTGTTTTTTAGCAATGTGACCATTTCCACAATACTCTGTCTGCCTTTGAGTTTGAGAAGTCTTTTAATCTTGTAGTCTTCAATTTCTTTCTCCAGTGTTTTATACTTTTCATTGCACAGGTTTCAGATCACATTGATTGACTTTATTCCTACGTAATTTTATTTTTTGAGGCTATTGAGAATGAGATTTTACTGATTGATATTTACTCATTTTTTTAACATTTTAAGAAAAGCTGCTCTCTGTTGTATGCTGAATTTATATGCTGATACTTTCCTGGTCATATCTAACAGTTTTCTTGTATCTTTAAAATAAAGGATGATATGATATGCTAGCAAAAACAATCTGAATTCTTCCTTCTTTATTTGTACCCCTATATTTGATTTTCTTATCTTATTGTTCTCTCTTATACTTCAACCACTCTATTGAACAAGACTTTAAAGAGTAGCAACCCTTGTTGCATTCATAAATTTAGGAGAAATGCCCTGAGTTTTTGTCCATCTAGTAAAATATGGGCTATTTTTTGTATATTGCCTTTATTGTGTTCAAATATGATACATCAGATACTAATTTGTTCATGGCTTTTTACCATAAAGAATGTTGAATATTAATGGACATGTATGATTCTGCTTATGTGCTATGTAATTGTTATTGATTTGTGCTGTTTAAGCATCCTTGCCACAAACTTGATGATAGGAATGATCGTGTAATTTGGTGTTTAGTTTGATTTGTAAGCATTTCATTGAGCTTTGCACCTACCTTTATCAAATAAATTGTTCTATATTGTTTTGGTTTTGTTGTATTTATACAGCTTTTGTATCTGAGTAATATAGGTATTGTAGAATGAGTCAAGACCTACACTTTCCCTGGTTTATGGAATAGTTTGAGGCACATTGGTGTTTGTATTAATATTCTTTAAAGTTGGTAGAATTTAACCAGTAAATCTGTCACATCTTGAGCTTTTTTGTTTTTGGAGACTATTATTGTTCTAACTCTCCTTTTATTAATTTGACTAAGGATTTCTCAGTGTAGCTTATCTTTTCAAAAGCAAATTCTTTGTTTCAATAAATCTTTGTATTATTCTTTTAGTCTCCATCTCCTTACTTTCTTTTTTAAAAAAAAAAAAACTTTTTATTGATTCTTTGTGAACTCACATCATGTATCCCAATTCCACTTGTCTCCCTGTCAGTCCTGTCTCTGTGCAACCTCACTGCAAAGGAAAACAAAACAAAAAATAAATAAACATAAAAACAAAAAAGAGAGAGAGAGAAAAAAAATCCTCTTGGTGTGGAAGCTGTGGTGAGTCTCAGTATATCACACAGTATACCCTTTTGTTAAGCAGTTTACTTGTAAATATTCATTGCAGTGAGTCATTGGTCTGGTTTGAGGCCTTTGGTTTCTGCTACACTATCCGTACTGGATCCTCACTGGGACTACTTTAGGGTATATTGTTGTTGCCCTGTGTCATGGAGATCCCACAGCTTTGTGTCTGTATGACCTGTCTCTTTATGTGCTCCAGCAGCTCATAGATAGGGTAGATATTGGGGTGGGCCAACTCAAAGCCTTGCATCTGGGACTGGGTAGTGTCTCTGTTGTTCAGCCCACCAGCTCTTCTTCTTGCAGCAGTGGACAAAAAACAGAACTGGCTCTGCAACACTCATACCACCAGGGTCGGCTCTATCTGGCTTCCCAGGGAAGGTGTGGGGCCTGGAGTGAAGCAGTGGAGTGAGAGGTGGGGCCAGCTCTCCTGCACCACCACCGCCAGGGGTGGGGCCAGTTCTCTCAGTGTGGCAAAAGGAGAGAAGCACAACTAGAGATTCAGAAGCAGTGGCAGGGCAGATTGAAGTCTGTGGTCAATATTACTGCCTCCGGCCATGTTGCTGTCTGTATCCTGTGCTGAAGTCACAGGCTGTGTTGGTGCCTGTGGTCCATGTTGCCTCTAGAGGAAGCCATGTTGGCGTCCATGCTCTGTGCTGCTACTAGGGTCCAGGTTAATGTGCGAGATCTGTGGGGCTGCTGGAAACCACATGGAAGCACACGATTCATGTTGCTGCAGGCTGCTATGGGCAAGGAAGCTTCTTTGCCATGGTGTTGATGACTGCAGCCTCGTAACTGAGAATGAAAGACATTGAAGGCTTCTTTGACAGCCTGCCACCCCAGCTCTCTGAGAAAGAGTTCTGGCAGAAAGTTGTTGAAGAGAGTCCTTAAAAACTGTGATAAAGATGCTGAGGTGTAGTTCTTCAGTTGATTCTTGCAGGGATTGTGGGGGAGTGAAGGCTCAGGTTTTTTTTCCTTTATTTTTTATTTCTTCAAGTTACATCTCAATCGCAGTCCACTCCCTATTCCCCCTCCAGTCCCACCCTCCCACCCTCAAACCCCCATCCTCTTCCCTTTTTTTTTCTTTTAAGTTTAAGGTATATTTTATTTCCCCCTTCAGTTTCTCCTTTCAGTCCAACAAATGGCTCTTTCTCTTATAATAATAAATACAATACATTTCAACAGAGGTAATTAGGCCACAGTTATGAGGGTTATATGGCTTAACGTACCTTCCCAATGACCAGTCCATATGTATTTGGTACTTGATTTTAACATTCTACTATCTAAACATCTCCATGAGTTTAAAGTTCTATATCTGACTCAACATTCATACTAATTGCAACACAATTTTAAAAGTATCTTCTTAGATCTATAACACTCTCTTGACTCCTAAACAACTCAAAATTTAATTATGAGACTGTATCTATCTGTTCTTCAATCACCTCAGAGACCTGAGAGGGATAAATATATCTGATTTTATAGGAAGTACAGGGCCTGCAGCTTCCCAAACTAAGAAATGACATACCAGTGGCTGCCTGGACAGTTCCCATTTTGTCTCCATACATTACAGCATCGCTCTTCAGTCATTTGGCCCCGCTTCTCTGACAGACATTGATTGTAGAGCAGGGGTTATGAAGGACTTACCTACCTTGTCTTGGCAGAGCTAGGCTGTCGACTTACCTGCTTCCAGGTTTTGTCCTTTTTGGACAGCATTCTGTCTACAGTTGGAGCAAGGGGCTTTTCCTACCAAGAGATAGGCTTGCAACTAATTCAATCATCTCCCACTGGAGATTCTTCGATGCTCATCTTCTACTTGGAGGAGAATAGGGGGTGCTGTCAGGAGTTGATATGTCTTGATATAAAAAAATCTAAAGTTACGAAAACATCTTTGAATGCCAGATCTCTTGAGGTTTTTGAAGAGGCCCTATCTATCTCTTATATTAGGGTAAGCAGATGTTGCTTGTCTCTTAGCAGGTTTATTTCTGATTAGCTTAGCAAGTAACTATAATAGGCTGTCATAGTACCTAACAGAATGACTGGTTTGCATAACCATTAGTTTGCATTTCTTAATTATCCTAAACAGTTCATGACAGTTAGTAGTAAAAGGCTGAAACATCACATTTCATTTTTTTTCTTTACCTCCTAACCCTTCCATCCCATTTCTCTGGGGTGGGGTGTCCTTATATAACAGTCCCTCATCTCAGTTGAGAGGTTGTATGAGGGCCAAGAGCCTCTTCATTCATTGGGGATCTATGAAGCAGTACCATCAGTGAAAAGTGTCTCATTGCCTAGGAGAGAGAACTACTAAACAAACAAATCAATAAGCCTACAATAGATAAAAAAGACTAAAAAATAGAAAAAAATACAACTAATGTATAGTAGAAGGTATCAATACTACAACTAACACACCAAACAGAACTTGGACATAGACTTCTTATTTTTAATTTTTATTTTTTATTTATTTTTTACATATTAGTTATATTTTTTCTCCTTACTTTCTATCCTGGTTTATATCACTCCTTTCCACCTACTTTTTGTATTTAGCTTGTTCTTCATTCTCTGAAGGGTATCATTAGATTATTGATTTAAGAGCTCATTGATATTTTTAATGCAGATATTTAAAGCTATAACATCTTTCTTAGAATTACATTGCTATATCGCAAAAGTTTTCGTAAGTTACTTATCTTTTTCACTTGATTCTAAGAAATTTTAAATTTTCCACTTGATTTTCCTCAGTTATCTACTGATCATTTGGAAGTGTGTTGTTCTACCTCCAGGTGTTTGTAGTGAATCTGTAGCTTCTTTTGCTGCTGACATCTAATTTTTTTTCACTATGTATTGATACAATATGTTACTATTATTCTCCTCTGTGTATTTGTTAAAGTAAGGTTCTTTGGGACATTTTTCATAGTAATATGGACTAAGATACCTGCTGTTCATTTTGGACTTGTTCCTAGTGTCTTCAGGTAGCTGTGTCTACCATTGATAGGTATCCTGCTAACATTTGCCTCCTCTTGGAGTACCAGAAACTTGCCAGGCTACTGACTTCATGAGAATGTGAAGATAATTTCCCATCCTAACAGCTTGTTTTGAAATTAAACCTAAGTTTCATAACTACTTTCTACTCTTCTTCTTTACCAAATATAAATAATGTTTAATTAGAGAAAATGCAAAATAACACAGATTGGATATTCCTTCTTCAGAAGGTGTTTGCAGGTATTCTGGATTTTTGTAGATTTTGGAAGATAGATGGATGTATATGTGTTCATAGGTATAGATACATATATAGATATATGCCAATATCATATCTTGGGAAAGAGAACAAAATTCAAATACAAAATTGATTTATGCTTCTGTATGCTTTGTACATGTAACCTGAAGATCATTTTAATGATATTTTAATATTTGTACTCAGGAAGGAGCCTGTGTGTTTTGAATCATCAGAAGTCAAAGGCATCTTTATTTTATTACATGTACAGATAATCTCTTATATTGTTAGCTAAAAGATAAATATTAGCTTAAGGGAACTGTGAAGGTTTTTGCCCTGTGGCTTTACTGAATTCGTTTTGCCTTTTACATTTGTCTTTCAACTGCAACCTACATCAATGATGCCAAGTTAGATATGAGATTTTCCACATGTAGTTCTAACATTGTTAACAATATTTTTAAAATGTTTTGGATTCAGGAGCATTTTAGGTTTTGGATTTTTGAGTTATACGTGTTCAACTCATGCCTTTCACTGAGGTAAAGTGATCTCCTGATGAAAAGATACACTCCTTACAGGAGAACAGAACTCGGGAGGGTTTAAGAATCCAGTCTTTGATTCATGTCTCCCCATGAGTTATAAAACACACTGGCAGGGACAGCTACTATAAACTTCTTGAGAAATGGCTAATACTGAAGAAGGAAACAAAAGCATAGCCTTGAACGAGAGCTGTTATGGTGGCTCTGCACTGAAGAAATAAGGAAGCTGTAAGTGAATTAGAAGCATGAACAGTGGTTTCAAATGGTGACAAAGTAACAAAGAGCCTACTGCTACTAGAGCAGAGGGGAGGTCTACACTGAAGTAAATTCTTCTAGTAGTCTTAGAGTTTCAATGAAGTTTGGCTACTGGAAAAAAATCAAAGAGAACAGAATCTGTGGGAAGCTGGTTTGGGTCCTTGGTAGGTAGAGAGAGAACAGCAAATGAGATCTCTTTCCTCACGTAGTTCCTGGACAGATCCATTTCTCATGGTTTTTTAGAGCGTGGAGAGAGGATGTAGAGACCAATTGGCCTTCTACAAGTTCAGAAAATGAACTGGTGCTAAAGCGGCAGATAGCTGTGAATCAAGGTCCCAGGAAGGTCACCCTGGGAGACTTTTGAATATACACAATGTTTGACATGGAAAGGAAATAGTCATCTGTTACTGTACTGCATATTACCCCAAAGCTCAGTGACTTCAGTAACAAACTGACTATGCCATGGTTGTTATGGGTCAGGAACCTGGATTTATTTTAAGCTACTGTGTTTGTTACTTTTCATTGCTGTGAGAAAAAAAAATGCCTGAGAGAAATACTTGGAAAGGGAAAAAATTATAGTTGCTCATGATTTTGGCATTCCATTCCACTGTCACTTATGTCCAAGTGTCTTGTTAAGGTGGCACTTGTGAAGGAAGGACATGATCTTGGAAAGCTGCTTGATTCTTGGCAGTCAGTAAGCAGGGGGCATGTAGAGTTAAAATGTATTTTTCAAAGGCATGCTCCTAGTGACCCACTTCCATACACTAGGCTTTTCTTTGTAGTGGTCCATTCAACTACGGATAAGAGGTTACCTTATATAATCAGATATATTTATCCTTCTCAGGTCTCTGAGGTGGTTGAAGACTAGAGAGCTAGAGTCTCATAGTTAAATTTTGAGTTGTTTAGGAATCAAGAGGGTGTTCTAGATCTAAGAAGATGTTTTTAAAATTGTGATGAAAGTTAGGATGAAAGCTGAGTTGGATATAGAACTTTAAACTCATGGATATGGGTAAATAGTAGAATGTTAAAGTCAGGTGCCAAATACGTATAGACTGGACATTGGGAATGTATGCTAAGCCATATAACTCTTATAATTGTGGCCTAATTATTTCTGTTGTTTTGTATTGTATTTATTGTTATAAAAGAAAGAGTCATTTGTTGGACTGAAAGGGGGAGCTGTTGAGGGGGAAACGATATACCTTAAACTAAAAAAAAAGGAAGGGGTTGGGTGGGTTGAGGTGGAAGAGGGTGGGAGGGTGGGACTGGAGGGGGGAGTAAGGAGAGGATTGCAATTGAGATGTAACTTGAAGAAATAAAAAATAAATTTTAAAAAAGAGGTTACCTTATGAGGCCATCACCTTCTTTTAAATAAATAAATTTATTTATTTGTTACTTCAGGTTACATCTCCATCATATTGTCCTCTTTCCCCCTTTCCCAGCCCCGTCCTCCCACCCTCTACCCCCTAACCCTTCCATTTCACTCCTCTGGAGTGGAGTGTCCCTACATAACAGTCCCTCACCCCATTTCAGAAGTCATATGAGGGCCAAGAGCCTCCTCATACACTGGGGGCCTGCAAGGCAGTACCACCAGTGAAAAGTGTCTCATTGCCAGGGAAAGAAAACTAAACAAACAAACAAAAAAGTCTATGTCTGTGTTCCCTTTGGTGTGTTGGTGGTAATACAGATATAATGTACTATATAGCTAAAATCCTACTATAAGTGAATAGATGCCATGTGCATCCTTCTGAGTCTGGGTTAGCTCACTCAGGATGAGCTTCTCTAGTTCCGTCCATTTAGCTGGAAATTGCATAATTTCATTGTTTCTGATAGCTGAGTAGTATTCCGTTGTGTAGATGTACCACAGTTTTTAATCCATTCTTCGGTTGAGGGACATCTGGATTGTTTCCAGTTTCTAGCTTATTTCTAGCTTATTTGTAATAACAAATAAGGCTGCTATGAACATAGATGAGGAAACTTCCTTATGATTCCATAAGGAGTCATTTGGGTGTATACCCAGAAGTGGTATGGCTGGGTCCTGAGGCAAAGTTATTCAAAGTTTTGTAAGATATCCCCATACTGACCTCCATAGTGGTTGCACAAGCCTGCACTCCCACCAGCACTGGAGGAGTATTCCCCTTTCTCCACAACCTTGCCAGCATGTGCTGTCATTTGAGCTCTTTATTTTAGCCATTCTGACAGGTGTGAGATGGAATCTCAGAGTCGTCTTGAGTTGCATTTCTCTGATGATTAAGGTTGTTGAGCATTTCTTCAAGTGTCTCTCAGCCATTAGGGATTCCTCCTTTGTGAATTCTCTATTTAGGTCTGTCCCCCATTTTTTGATTGGATTATTTGGTTTCTTGGCATTTAATTTCTTGAGTTCTTTGTAGATTTTGGATATTAGCCCTCTGTCAGATGTGGGGTTGGTGAAGATTTTCTCCCAGTCTGTTGGTTGCCGTTTTGTTCGAATGACAGTGTCCTTTGCCTTACAGAAGCTTTTCAGTTTCATGAGGTCCCATTTATTGATTGTTGATCTCAAGTCCTGAGCTGTTGGTGTTCTGTTCAGGAAGTTGTCACCTGTGAGGCCATCACCTCTTAATTGCATCACCAACTGGGAACCAAAATCAGCATATGAGCCTTTAAGGACATTTTATATAGAAACCTTAACTGGGGGTCCTCTGGCTCAAGTTCTCTCCTAATGCTGTTCTCATCTCAGTAATGGACTGGGGAGGGATACTTCCAGGCTCACTCACCTGGCTATTGGCTGCTCCATGGTACTTACTGGTTATTAGCCATAGGCATCTGTCCCTGACAATGTAGGTTCCTCCATAAAGCAGCTGGCTTCAATCAAAGTGAGAAAGTGAGAAAGCAAAGGAGTCATGCAAGATACAAACAGCATGCTTTCTGTGACCTATACCTGGAGATCACCTCACCTCATTTTTGTTGCATTCTCTTTATTAGAAGCAAGCTATTAGATCCAGCCCCAGCCCCACACAAGGAGCAGGGATTGAGCAAGGGTAAGAGCCCCAGGGGGCAGGAATTGCTGCAGGCTGTCTTCATAGCACAGTGGGACTGGAAGCAGGGTGTGGAATACATTATAGAAATACTCTTTCTTTCTCAGTCATGTATTATAAAATGTTACAGAGCCGTGTGCAGTCAGTCTCATGCTGAATAAAAATTAAAACAGATGCCATCACAAAAGCTGGAGCAGTTCTGACAGTTTCTTAAAGTATAATAGAATAGTGTGTGTGTGTGTGTGTGTGTGTGTGTGTGTGTGT
>CAJQZJ010032130.1:926542-975390 GCA_907164525.1 Lophiomys imhausi
TGTGTGTGTGTGTGTGTGTGTGTGTGTGTGTGTGTGTGATTATGGGGCAGTGATTTCATGTTAGCATGAAAAGAAGGGGTTCAGACAGAACCAAGCATAAAACACTGAAATCTTGGGAGAGGTGAAGTTAGATGGACAAAAGGCAATTGAGGAATTGGCCCTGATAAGGTTGGAGAATACTCAGAACACTTGCTTTGAATCTGTGCTTACAGAAACCCTACCTTTCCCTCGGGGTTCCCTCTTTCTCCTTCTGTTGCTTTTCCTGGCACTTCCCAGGGCTCAAACATCCAGACCTTGAGAAGAGGAAAAGGAGCCAGATTTTCAGTGAGCTGGTTACTCAGTGCCTCAGCTAAAACATTCTTTACACAGCAAGATGCCAGGGGCATTATTCACCCTTAGTTGCTGCTTTCAGGGAGCCCGAGATGTCTTATAGACAAAGAAAACATCCTGCTAAATGATTTATTTTTAAGTCTATTGGTTTCTGTGAGAAAACAACAGTGTGACCAAGCTTTGTGGCATGTAATTGATTCTTAAAATGAGGGTGGAAGAAGGAAAGGGAGAGAGCCTAGATATCACCAAGCCCCAAGCTATGGTTTCTCATGCAGCAAAGTCACTTCTGCCTCTTCCCTTCTTCTGGCTGCCCCAAGTCAAATGTTTCTGAGTAGCAATTCACTGGAGGGCTGAGAGGCATTGGCTGTTTCTGGGCAGAACTCTAGCACTCTACTTTTTAGATCCAATTTCCATGATTTTAAGTTTGGGCTTTTTTGGGCGGGGGAGGCAGGACATAGGTGAGGGTAGAAATACAATGTTAGCTTAGGATACTATCCATGTATCTTAAATTTAGATATCAGACCCCTAATGATCCTTAGTTTCACAGAAGCACTGAGTCATGGATTCATGAGTTTCATGACAAGTGAGTGGATTTGGGTTATCTTTAGTTCTGTGTACATGCTTTTAAAGAAAAGCCTTCCAGGGTATGTGCTTGACCCGTAGAAAACTATGTGGTGTTCTCTCCTACAGCCAAACTTCATCTCCAAGGAAAACAGATATAATAATTTTCTAGCTTAAAGCTTCTAGTTCCTACTTCTGTCTTCACAGGCTCATGGGCATCACCATGTCCCTGTCATCCTTAGTACACATGTCTCACAATTACCCAGAATTTCCAGGGCAAGTGTATTACAGCTAATTGGGCTCCTCATTTTATTGCCCCCACTGTATGGCTTTGGGTAAATGACAAATTGTGGGCCTGACTAGTTGTGTAAGTACCTGGCACAGAGCTGGTGCATAATATACACACTCCATGAATGATGGCTTTTTTCCCCTTCCCCCATAAAATAGCATTGACTTTCATTTCCTATGTTGGAACTGGCACCTCATCCTTCTCCTCCCACTCCTCTCTCCTCATTCTCTCTGCGTCATTCGAGATAGTAACAGTTCTTATTCGCCTAGCAGAGGCTGAGAAACATACCATGTGTGGACAAGAGTGTCTATGGGCAGGAGAAAGAGACCCCAATCTTAAGAGTGGGAAACATGGGCTCCACAATCATGTTAGTGAGACAAAACTAAAAGGAGGTAAAATTCTTGAAGTGCTGATTCCTTCTGTGACATCAATAGCAATCTTCCAGAATCCAGTAGGGATGAAGAGAACCTACAGATCAAAAGTTAAATCGGGAGGAGATGGGGGTCTCAAGTAAGCTGGGAGACTCAGAAAATAAGTAATAAGAATTTGAATACATAGTTGTTCCTATGCATTGTGTTTTCCAGTCGTTCTAGAGAATGCCAATTTGCATGATTAGTTTCAGTTTGTAAGGATGGTTCACTGAAATAAGGAGCTTGCCCAAAGTCAAGAAGCCAGTCAATAAGCATTCAGAACAGAGCCTTTGGGAGTTCATTCTGGAATGCTTCTACTAAAGCGCCCTCACTAACTTCATCACACTGTCCATGGCACTGGAAGCCCAGTTGGAGGTCAGAAAAGGGCCGCTGAGCTCTGGAAACCAAATGGAATTTGATGTGAGAGCAGAAGTTTTCAGGCCAGCTGTGATTATTTGCGCCTCTCAGAATTGGGGTCGAAGGATAGGAAAATCCCACTCATGTTGGAGAAAATGTAGTTATGGAGTATGTATGGATGCTGAAGGGGATATTTCCTATTTGTACTTTTAGTCTGGCGGTCACTTAGAAGCTGACAGTGAGACAGAAATGGTATGATTTTCCTTTAGCTTCCAACTTCTCAATGTAAGCCAGACATTGCCTTGAGTAATCAGTTAAGGGTAATTTATGCTTTGTGATTTTAAAACAGTATTTCAGCTGTGAGAAAAGCTGACCACAACTCTATGAAAATCAGCCCCATATCTTCTTGTAAGTCACTCTACCAATTTTACAAACATCAATGACATGTCTACAGGGAATTAGGCTGTGTATCCTGCTATTACATGAGACATACGCCATTAAATGTTAGTAATTCCTAGAGAGCTTTTTTATTATTATCTCATACAATGCATCCTGAACTCAGTTTCCCCTACCTCCACTCCTCCCAGTCTCCCCATCCCATGTCCCCTCTCCCCAGATCTACTCTTCTACTTCCTTTCAGAAAAGAGCAGGCCTTCCAGGAATTTCATCAAAACGCAGCATAACAAGTTTCAATAAAATAAAGAGAGTACCAACATCTACTGAGTACTTGTTATATGGAAATGCTTTGGGGGTAGAAGGTTCTATTTATCTCAATCCTCAAATAATCTATGGAAAAGTGAATAGTATTCTTCCCATTTTACAAAAAAAGAAAAATCAACAATTAGATGAGAAGTTAACATAGTTTGCTCTGGGTCTTACGGCTGGATCCAATGATAAGACTTCAGTGTGACCGTCTGATTTCTGATTTCAAGGCCCAATGCTCTTCACCACTCAGTTGTAATGGATTTTCTATGAAAACTGAGTCACAAAATCAATCAATGCAAAAGACAACCTTAAAAACCATCGTAATATGTTAACCATAATTACATTAAACCCTACAACAATATATTAATGTCAGAGGAGGTTTCTGCTCTGTGAATGTTGAGCCCATCTGAAAAAAAATCTTCATCACAGTAGCATGACTGTCAACCTAGCTCCATCTCTGAAAACCCCAAGGATGCTGCCACAGAAACTCTCAAAACTGCTTCTATCTTGTAGTTTTAGGCAATTGAAGACTGATAGCAATCACCCATTTGCCAATTAGAATTTTAGAAGATTTAGAATGTCAAACACCATATTAAAACAACATTTATTTTTAAAAGAACAAAACTTTATATCATAATCTGTACTCAGATGTCTTTAATGCTTTTTGTGTTACATTATATTCTGGCCCAGATATAGGGAACTCTATAGGCTACATCTAGTCTTAAGAATGGTTAACATTAGCTGTATGGGAGCTTGTATATGTCATAGAAAACATAATAACCTTTTGTCAGACAGATAATAGTTGCTCCAATTTCACAATAGGTATACATAATTTGTCACATATCCTGTTAAATAGTTTTGCACATTTTTGTCAGTGCTGAGGATCAAATATCTATTCTGCTTTGTTTTGTTTCTATAGTACTAGGAAGTTGAACTCAGGGCTTCATGTATGCTAGATAAAAGCTCTACCACAGGTGTATATCCAGCCCTTGTTTCTATTTCTTTATGAGCAAAAACGCAGTAAGTAAGACTTCATGCTGAAGAATGTACCTCTTTCTTCCAGGTTAATAATTATTTCAGCGATAGATTGCCCTAGAGTAGGAAGGTAGTCATACATCACTGAATGACAGAGGCAAAGTCTCAGAAAAACACCATAGATGACTTCATTGCTGGTCCCATAAGATTAGACTAGAGCTGAAAATTCTTGCTTCTTGGAGATCATAGCCATCATTACACTAGAGTATAACACTCCATCCACAGTCAAACCTGCTCTACTGCCAGTTACATAAAAGCCAACATAGACAATTATATACAGTTCATAATAAATGTTACTCATTTATGCATTTACTATTTTTTATTATTTTAGAGTGGATCATAGGTGTTGCAGGGAGGGGCTTCTGTCTGTATATGCACATGTGTGTGCTAGCATTTCTCCTGAAGACTAGGGCACAAGATGTGGCAGAGGAGGTTACTGATAGTTGATTATTTCAACTACATGTATACCTAGGCTAATGTTTGTGTTTCCTCTTAGTTTTCAACAAAATATTTTAAGGTAATATAGCATAATACAATGATTTAAGATAGGAAGATAAGAGCTGTTGGCAAAGCTCAGTGACTGAGCATTTCTAGAATGCATGAGACCCTGGGTTTGATCCCAGAATTAAATTTAAAAAACAAAGAAACGAACAAGAAAGAAAGAAAGAGAAACTTACAGGGTAATGATATAAAGAAAACATTTTTGTATAGACTACAGTTTGTGTTTTAAGTCAAGTGTAATTGCCCCATTCAATCTAGATGTGCAGGCAACTCCCATCTACATTTGCTTAAGAATCCTCTAGGATGTTTGCACAATGATGAGATCATCTGCTACTGCATTTCTAAGAATGTATCTTTGTCATTAAATGGCACGTGACTGTGACTGTGTTTCTCTTCTGAAACAATATTTCCACAAATGTCTATCATGGCACACGGAAGAAAGAAACAACATCTGGTTCACTCATTGCCTGGGTGAGAAAGTCCTATATGTCAGTTACTTACCCCTAAAGAAACAAAAATGTGATTCCCATCACCTGCACTGGCAGAGAAGGCAAATAGGATATAGGACTCACAGTGATTCTGTACGTTTAACACAAAAGGGACCAAATGGTGTAGTATAGATAGTGACAGTTCAATTTCCTAAGAATGTATATCTGCATCCAAATATTGACTATGCCTTCATTATACCACATATCCTGTTGTGCTTGGTAAACAAGGAGGCAGTACTGCATCCTATTTGCCAACATGTAGGCTTTGTTTCATGACTTTTCTGTCAAAATAAAAGATAAACTTTATGAAGAAAATAATCTTTATAAGAGAAGTATTAGCTCTAGCAGGGCAAATACTTGGTTAAATTACAAATATCCTAGACTTTACACACATGCACACATGAAAGCACACACACACACACACACACACAGAGAGAGAGAGAGAGAGAGAGAGAGAGAGAGAGAATTAGCAGTTTATTTGAGAGCATATCTGAGTCAAACAATCCTGTGATGGTTTGTGTTCTTTGTCAAGCTGATAGCATCTAGATTCACTTAGATGAGTCTTTGAACATGGCTATTGCAGTTATCTTGCTTACAAGAGTGGAGACAGACCACACTGAGGCTAGCCATTCTCTGGGTAAGGACTGTGAACTCCATAGGTGGAGAAAGGGAGCTGTGCAGCAGCATGCATTCATTGCGCTCTTCTGTCTATGACCAGCTACTTCGAGCCTCCTGCCATCTTGACTTCTCTTGTGACACCTGGGAAGGCATAATGAGCACTTTCTTCTGTAAGTTGTCTTTGTCAGGGTTTTATCACAGCATCAGGAAAAGGTACTAAGATAATGCTCTTTTTCAATGAGTCTTTTCCTAGAAGTCATGGATAAGTGAACACTTGTTTCAGATTGGGAGTTGCTGAGTTCTCTTCAGCTGAGACTTGGAGAATTGGTTTGTCTCTTAAAATGTGAATAACTCAAAATATGAAAGAGATACCTAGTCAATATATGTGACTAAATAATGGGTCAAAGCAAGCCTCAACCTATACAGGATAATTGAAATAACACCATGTATCTTATCGGATCACTATGGATTAAAGCTGGACTTCAACAACAACAGAAATAACAAAAAGTCTACACACTCATGGAAACTAAACAACTCACTACTCCATCACCAATGGGTCAGGGAACAAATAAAGAAGGAAATTAAAGATTTTCTAAAGTTCAATGAAAATGAAAGACAATATGTCCAAACTTACGGGAAACAATGAGAGCAGTGCTAAGAGGAAAGTTCATAGCACTGAGTGCCTTCAAAAGAAACTGAAGACAGCTCATATTAGCAACTTAACAGAACAACTGAAAGCTCTAGGGAAAAAAAAGAAGTAAACACTCCCAAGAGGAGCAGATGGCAGGAAATCAGCAAACTTAGGGCTGAAATCAATAACTTAGACACAAAGAGAACAATACAAAGAATGGACAAAACCAAGAGCTAGTTCTTTGAGAAAATCAACAAAATAGACAACTTCTTAGCCTAACTAACTGAAGGGCAGAAGGAAAATATCAAAATCAAAATCAGAAGTGAAAAGAGGGGAATAACAACAAACACTGAGGAAATCTAAAGAATCTTTAGGTCTTAATTTAAACCCCTGTGCTCCACAAAATTGGAAAACCTAAGTGCAATGGAAAATTTTCGTGATAGATTCCAAGTACCAAGGTTAAGTCAAGATCAGGTAAACAAATCAAACAGTCCTATAAATTCTAAGGAAATAGAAGCAGTCATTAAAAGTTTCCCCCACAAACACACACACACACACACACACACACACACACACACACACACACACGCCCAGGGCCAGATGGTTTCAGCCCAGAATTCTACCAGACCTTCAAAGAAGAGCTAATACCAATACCCCTCAAACTTTTATACAAAATAGAATCAGAAGGAACACTTCCAAACTCATTTTATGAAGCCACAGTCACCCTGATACCAAAACCACACAGAGACCCAGCAAAGAAAGAGAATTTCAGAACAATTTCCCTCCTGAACATCTATGCAAACATACTCAATAAAATACTTACAAACCAAATCCAAGAAAACATCAAAGTATCATACACCATGATCAAGTAGGCTTCATCCCAGGGATGCAGGGGCAGTTCAACATATGAAAATCCATCAACATAGTCTACCATATAAGCAATCTGAAGAAAAACCCATATGATCATCTTATTAGATGCTGAAAATGCATTCAGCAAAATCCAACGACCCTTCATGCTAAAAGTCTTGGATAGATCCACCATACAAGGTCCTAAACATAATAAAGGCAATATACAGCAAGCTGGTAGCCAGCACCAAATTAAATGGAGAAAAACTTACAGCATTTCCTCTAAAATCAGGGACAAGGCAATGATGCCCACTCTCCCCATATCTCTTCAACACAGTACTTAAAGTTTTAGCTAGAACAATAAGACAACTAAAGGAGATCAAGGGGAAACAAATTGGGAAGGAAGAAGTCAGAGTATCACTATTTGCAGATGATATGATAGTATACATAGGTGACCCCAAAAATTCCACCAGAGAACTTCTACAGCTGATAAACTCCTTCAGCAAAGTAGCTGGATACAAAATACAAAATTAATTCTAAAAAACAGTAGTCCTTCTTTACATGAAAGATAAATGGGCTGAGAAAGAAATTAGGGAAACAAGACCCTGGGGGTAACTCTAAGCAAGTGAAAGACCTGTATGACAAGATCTTCAAGTCCCTGAAGAAAGAAATTGAAGAAGAGAGTAGAAGATGGAAAGATCTTTCTTGTTCATGGATAGGTAGGATCAATATAATAAAATGCCCATCCTACTGAAAATAATATACAGATTCAATTTAATCCTATCAAAATTCTTTACGGACCTTGAAAGAACAATTCTAAACTGTAGCAGAAGGCTTATTGTATGTTTGTTTTTTTACTTCAAGTTATATCTCCATCACAGTGCCCTCCTTCCACCCCTCCCTGCTCCACCCTCCCATCCCCTCCTCCCTCTCCTACCTATCCCACTCCTCCAGTGTGGAGTGTCCCTACATATCAGCACCTCTCAGATCAGTGGTCCTATGAGAGCTAAGAGCTTCCTCTTGCACTGGGGGGCCTACATGGAAGCACCCTGAGGGCAAATTGTCCCATTAATAGGTAATAACAAAGTCTATATACCCGATCCTTTTAGTGTGCTTGTTGTAGGATAATTATCCTGTACTATATGGCTAAAATCTAGTTATAAGTAAGTAGATGCCTTTATTATTTCTAGTTATGGTCCTTGTATGCCCATTATCTCCAGGACTTTTAGCATGAAAGGGTGTTGGATTTTTGTCAAATGCTTTTTCAGCATCTAGCAAGATGATCATGTGGTTTTTTTCTTTCAACTTGTTTACATGGTGAATTACGTTTATGGATTTTTGTATGTTGAACCATCCTTGCATTCCTGGGATGAAGCCTACTTGATAATGGTGTATGATTTAAAAAAAAGTGAGTAGATGCATGTGCATCTTTCTGAGTCTGGGTTAGCTCACTCAAGATGAGCTTTTCTAGTTCCATCCATTTGGCTGCAAATTGGATGATTTCCTTGCTTCTGATAGCTGAGTAGTATTCCATTGTGTAAATGTACCACATTTTTTTTTTTTATCCATTCTTCGGTTGAGGAACATCTTGGTTGTTTCCAGTTTTTAGCTATCACAAATAAGGATGTTATGAACATAGATGAGGGTATGTCCTTGTGGTTTGGTGAGGCTTTTATTATTTTTGTACTATATTAATTATACATTCTAGTTTATTTTACAATACTTAATACCTTTACCTCCCTTCCACCCCTTGTTCCTCACAACCCCCCAACCCTAGCTGGGAGAGAAAGAAGGTTAAATAAAAAGGGACATAGGTCTCTTTGAGCTACTTCCTGCTGATTAGTGTCATTGGGTTCTTTGGGGGTAATACCAGTCTCAATATTAGACCAGCAAACCAGGAGACACCACCAAGAAGAGCAAGCAGCAGTTTAGGGGAGCACCAGCAGCAGGGAGAGCAGCAACTACTTTCTTCTTTGTAGCCCTTTCTCCTAATTTTTTGTAGAGCACCTTTTCTTCTACTTCTTTGTAGAGCCCCCTCTCTCCTCATGGCTTGGGCATTTTATCCCTCTCTCATATCCTCTGAGCTAAACTTGCTGCAGCTGGCTAAGCCACACACCTGCTAGCTCATTAGACAATTAATATTTTACACCTGTGTCTTAAGTAGCCTCACACCTGGAATTAAACAGAAACATTCTCATAATTGGTTATTTTAATAAACTCATGCCACACTAAAGTTGATATGGAAAAACAAAACAAAAGAAAAACAGAATAGCCAAATCAATCCTGTACAATACAACATCTGGAGGTATCACCATCCCAGATTTCAAGTGGTACTACAGAGTAATAGTAATAAAAACAGCATGGTACTGGTATAGAAACAGACCTGTTGATCAATGGAATTGAATTGAAGACCCAGAAATAAATCCACACACCTGCAGTCACTTAATTTTTTACAAAGAAAACAAAATTGTGCAACGGAAAAAAGAAAACAACTTCAACAAATGGTGGTGGTCTAGCTGGATGTCAAAAAAAAATCACCCCTTCTTTATACAACAAATAAATGGGCTGAGAAAGAAATTAGGGAAACAACATGCTTCACAATAGCCACAAACAATATAAAATGCCTGGGGGTAACTCTAACCAAGCAAGTGAAAAACCTGTATGACAAGAACTTTAAGTCCTTGAAGTAAGAAATTGCAGAGGACATCAGAAAATGGAAAGATCTCCCATTCTCATGGATAGGTAGGATCAACAAAATAAAAATGGCCATCCTACCAAAAGCAATATACATATAAAATGCAATCCCTATCAAAATACCAGCACAATTCTTTATAGACCTGGAAAAAGCAATTCTCAAATTCATATGTAATAACAAAAAACCCAGAATAGCTAAATCAATCCTGTACAATAAAAAAAAAAACATCTGGAGGTATCACCATCCCAGATTTCAAGCTGTACTACAGAGCAACAGTAATAAAAACAGCATGGTACTGGTATAGAAACAGACCAGTGGATCAATGGAATCAAATTGAAGACCCAGAAATAAACCCACACACCTATGGTCACTTAATTTTTGACAAAGAAGCCAAAACAATTGAAAAAGGACAGCATCTTCAACAAATGGTGCTGGTCCAACTGGATGTTGACATGTAAGAGAATGAAATTAGACCCATACTTATCACCTTGTACAAAACTTAAGTCCAAGTGGATCAAAGACCTAACATAAGGCCAGACACACTGTATCTAATAGAAGAGAAGGTAGGAAAAACCCTCAACTTCATTGGCACAGGTGACAACTTCCTGAATAGAACACCAACAGCTCAGGACCTGAGACCAACAATCAATAAATGGGACCTCATGAAACTGAAAAGCTTCTGTAAGGCAAAAGACACTGTCATTTGAACAAAATGGCAGCATGCAGATTGGGAAAAAATCTTCACCAACCCCACATCTGACAGAGGCCGAATATCCATAATTTACAAAGAACTCAAGAAATTAAATGCCAAGAAACCAAACAATCCAATCAAAAAATGGGCAACAGAGCTAAACAGAGAATTCACAAAGGAGGAATTCGTAATGGCTGAGAGACACTTGAGGAAATGCTCAGCATCTTTAATCATCAGAGAAATGCAACTCAAGACAACTCTGAGATTCCATCTCACGCCTGTCAGAATGGCTAAGATCAAAAGCTCAAATGACAGCACATGCTGGCTAGAGTGTGGAGAAAGGGGAACACTCCTCCATTGCTGGTGGAAGTGCAGACTTGTGCAACCATTATGGAGGTCAGTCTGGCAATATCTTAGGAAACTTGGAATAGCTCTGCCTCAGGACCCAGCCATGCCACTTCTGGGTATACATCCATATGATTCCTCACCAAATCACAAGGAAGTTTCCTCATCTATGTTCATAGCAGCCTTATTAGTAGTAGCTAGAAACTAGAAACAACCCAGCTATCAACCGAAGAATGGATTAAAAAACTGTGGTACATCTACACGATGGAATACTACTCAGCTATCAGAAACAACAAAATCATCCAATTTACAGCCAAATGGATGGAACTAGAGAAGCTCATCCTGAGTGAGCTAACCCAGACTGAGAAGGATGCACATGGCATCTATTCACTTATAGTCGGATTTTAGCCATATAGTACAGGATAACTATACTACAACCAATGCACCAAAAGGAACATGAACATAGACTTTGCTTCCTATCAATGAGATACTTTGCTCTAGTGGTGCTGCCTTGTAGGCCCCCAGTGTATGAGGAGGCTCTTGGGCCTCGTATGAGTGCTGAAACTGGGGTAGCAGACTGTTATATAGGGACACTACACTCCAGAGGAGTGTGATGGAAGGGATGGGGGTAGAAGGTGGGAGGGCAGGACTGGGAGGGGTGGAAAAAGGACACTGTGATAGAGATGTAACCTGAAGTAATAAATAAATATTTAAAAAATAAAATTAAAAAAGTATGCAAATAGGCCAATATTTATCACCTTGCACAAACCTTAAGTCCAAGTGGACCAAAGACCTCAACATAAAACCAGACACACTAAATCAAATAGAATAGAAAGTTGGGGAAAGCCTCGAACTCATTGACAAAGGCTACAATTTCCTGAACAGACCAATAGTTCAGGCTCTAAGACCAACAATCAATTAATTGGGACCTTATGAAACTGAAAAGCTTCTGTAATGCAAAGGACATTGTCATTAGAACAAAACGACAACTTACAGATTGGTAAAAGATCTTTACCAACCTCACGTCCAACAGAGGGCTAATATCAAAATATTAAAGAAATTAAACACCAAGAAACCAAATAATCAATCAAAAATGGGGTACATTGATCGATAAGCTAAGAATTCACAAAAGAAGAGTCTCTAATAACCAAGAGGCATTTGAAAAAAATGCTCAGCCTCTTTAGTCATCAGGGAAATGCAACTCAAAATGACTCTGAGATTCATCTTACACCTATCAGAATGACTAAGATAAAAAAAAAAACTCAAGTGATAGCACATGCTGGTGAAGATGTAGAGAAAGGGGAACACTCCTCCATTGCTGTTGGGATTACAAACTTGTACAACCAGTTTGGAAGTCAATTGGGCAATATCTCAGAAAACATTGGAATACTTCTACCTCAAGAGCCAGCCATACCACTCCTGGGCATATATCCAAAGGATTCTTCACCAAACCACAAGGACATTGGCTCAACTATGCTCATAGCAGCTTTATTCTTAATAGATGGAAACTAGAAACAACCCACATGCCCTTCAACTGAAGAATGGGTAAAAAAAAAAAAAAAAAAAAAAAAAAAGGTACATTTACACAATGGAATATTACTCAGCTATCAGAAATAAGGAAATCATGCAATTTGCAACCAAATGGATGAAACTAGAAAAGCTCATCCTGAGTGAACTAACTCAGTGTGGGATGACTATTCTACAACCCACAGACCCAAAGGAATAAGAATCTAGCATAACTATCCTACAAGAAACTCTTCACAGCAGTGGATCAAAACAGTTGTTGAGATACACAGCCAAACATTAGGTAGAACTCTGGGAGTCATGTATAAGAGAGGGAAGAGGGATAGAGAGACCTGGATGGGAAAAAAACAACACATGAAGATCAATAGAACCAACCAACCTAGGAACCTAGGCACCTAGAGGCTTACAGAGACCAAAATGCGAACCAAAAAAGAAAAGAAACAAAAAGCTTAAACTATACCTAGATGCCCCCCATACAAATATATATGATAGACAACTTGTTCTTCATATAGATCCCTCAGCAAGTAGAGGGTGGGGGGTTTCAGTCCTGGACTCTATTGCCTGTTAGAGGGACACTTTACCCTAGCTGGGCTGCCAAGTCAGGCCCCAGAGCAAGAGGAAGCTCTTAGCCCTCATGTGATTAATGAAATAAGAGGGGTTTATGTGTGAGAGTCCGCTTACCTGAGGGGAAGGAAAGGAGGGAGAGGAGGAGGAGAATGGGAAGGTGGGACCAGGAAGGGAGTAGGGAGGGGGCTGTGATTGAAATAAAAAAAGAAGAAAAAGAATAAACATAGGCAAAAATGTCTCCCTTACTAAGGATCATGAGAAGGTTTTACCACTGATTTGGACTGATGCCATGTTTAAATATGCTGGAGGGACATTAACACATACTCTGTGCATTCACGGAGCTGAGATTCTCTACCGCATGGGTAACAATATTCTGCAATTGGTTAGACTTGCCAAATATAAGCATTTTAATGACTGTTCCTACAGTTTCATTTTCTCACAGAATATTCACCACAAGACACTTTCAATATCTCAGAGAAGATAGCTCACTATGTAAATAAATATAACTGTAATAATCATAATTTATAGTGGTGCTTAACCCTCACTTTCAGTAAGTTCTTTCTCATATCTCATTTCGATCTCTTCTGCTACATTTTTAGGATTCTTCTGTCTCACTCTGACCTCGGTGGATAACACACTGTTAGCAGCTTCCATATATCAATCCCTGTCATACTGGCAGATGAATAATAAATTTCCTTTCTGCTTGGAATTTGGAACTCCGCAGTATAAATAACTATCAAAAAGCCTAAATAATTGATCTTGCAGACTGCCGAAAAGGATTAACTAGTTAACAGGCACAGATTGTAGGCTGAGCGGACAAGCCAGCAAGCAAATTTAGAGAAGGCATTGTCATTTTGTGTGTGTGTGTGTGTGTGTGTGTGTGTGTGTGTGAGAGAGAGAGAGAGAGAGAGAGAGAGAGAGAGAGAGAGAGAGAGTTCATGGGTGAGGATAGGAGTGGATATATACTTGTGTGCATGTATGTGTGGAAATCTGAGGAAAACCTCAGATGTCATTAACAAGGGTGTCCCCACATCCTGTGAAGCAGTCTTTCATTGGCCTAGAGCTCCGTTAGGCTAGGCTAGTAAACCAGTAAGCTTTTCTCCCTTCCCAGCACTGGGATTACAGGCACATGTTATCATGTTCAGCATTTTTATGTAGGTTCTGAGAACCAAACTCAGATTCTCATGCTTTTGAGATAAGCACTTTACCAACTGAGCTGCCTTCCCCATTCCTAAGCAGAAGCTATCAATCGGAAAATGAACTGTGCATTGCACCATGGGGTTACGTTTTACATATTTTCTTTGTGACTTTGTACGTGAGTTTCTTCTTTAATAGACCCATTTCGGCCGGGCAGTGGTGGCGCACGCCTTTAATCCCAGCACTTGGGAGGCAGAGGCAGGCGGATCTTTGCCAGTTCGAGGCCAGCCTGGTCTACAAAGCGAGTCCAGGACAGCCAGAGCTGTTAAACAGAGAAACCCTGTCTCGAAAAACCAAAAAAAAAAAAAAAAATAGACCCATTTCAAGTTCTGTCTTGAACTACTGAGAGGTTTGAGTTTGACCACTACACTAACGTGTGAATTCCACATTTAACTCCCTGTGATTTTGATAGACCATTTTTCCTTCTCTTGTCTTAAAATAGAAATATATTTGCACAAATGTATGAGGAGTTGTGAGGTCATGAGAACCTTCTGGGTTTTTGCTGGTAGAGATGAGCATTGTTTTCAGTTGTTCCTGTTAGGGGCTCTGGCTTTGTATTAGCTTCAGTCATAAACAATCAGAGTAGCAATTAGTGGCAGCTATATGATAAACCTCATTTTCCACCATTGACACGTACTATACAAAAGGAATGGCTCTGATGCTTACCCCCAAACTGGCTCAAGCATTTGTCATCTGAAACTATAGAAAGAAAAGCTCCCCAATCCCTTGGATCATGTATATTGCATAATGAATAGCATTTTTGGTGTATGTTGAGCATATAAATAACTACCTGCAGATGAACTATGGTTTCAAAAAGCTTGCTAGAAACACATTTACTTATAAGTCACATATGTTATTTAACACTGTTAGTACTCATGTATATTAGAAGGAAGCCTAAAATTTCTTTTCCTATTGCTATATAGAAAAAAACTGCCCCAAAAAAGTGAGATAAGTGAGATGGACAGATATTAACTTAGTAACCTGTTGAGGTCTTGTAACTCCTGCCACTGGGAAGAAAATGTGTTACCGTCAGAAACAGAGTTTAATCTGTTTCTTCACAACTCTGAACAGTTCAGTTAAGTGCTTGGAGACTTAAGTGTCCCTAGTTACATAGATCTTTGTTTACTTTTGGGATAGAATGCTGATCATTGGTAATAGTTCTACTTACTCTTATTTCAAGTAACCACAAAGTCATTCAAGGTTCCCATGGAGCAGACTGAGAATAGATTGGAGAAAGAATTTGTAAGTCACATGACATAGATAGAGCCAGGTACATTAGAACATTTAATGATGACTTGCTGTCGAGTTGGTTAGTGTAATGGTTCATTTCATGTTCAAGATTACAGGATTCAGGAATGCCCTGGCAGAAGGTAAAACATATCTGGACGTGTCTCTCAGGGTGTTTCTGGAAGGAATCCTCATTGAATTAGGAGATGCAGTTGGGAAGATCCATGCTCTAGCAGGGTGGGCAGACATCATTCAGTAGGTATGGGACCCAGCTAAAAAACAAGACAAGACAAACAAAAGGATAGCTGTCTCTCCTTGAGCTGGGTCATCTGTCTTCCACTCTTGAACTTCAGCGCTCCTCTCTCTTCAGACTTCAGACTCCTGGATTTATAGCAGCAGCTTTTCTCTTCCTGTCACTTGTGGCTGCCATACCATGGGACTTTTTGACTTCCATAAATGCTAGTTTTGTGACAAATCTGTGTGTGTGTGTGTGTGTGTGTGTGTGTGTGTGTGTGTGTGCATCTCCTGTTGGTTCTGTATCTCTAAAAACCTAAACACAGCAAGCGTTCTGTTTTAAATGTCTACCCTATGGTGAATTTATGATTCTCTAATTCTGGCAGTGTCAGCGAGGCATTCGTTTTGCTTCTGATGAGTCACTTCAATCTGTCAGATCATCTTCCTACCTAGTCCCTGTCTCCAGAAAAGAATTCTCATGAGGCCTCAAAAAAGAGAAATCAAGGAATCAGCCTTTGTTTTAAAGGAGTATACTTCATAGGATAGCTATTGGTGGCCTGGGGTCAAAAGCGGCCTAGGGCTATGAGGCCTCCTTGAAGGGAAAGAGGACCAGTAACTGATCTTTCATCAACTGTTTGCCTTCCGTATCTCGAATTTACTCATTGTTCCCTGTGAGGCCACACCTCTTTCACCATCCCTGCTATCCTAACTCCCACTTATCTCTAGGTACTTTTCCACTGTGTGCCAGTCACTGGGAAAGCCTTTAACTATGACCTCAGCATCTTTCCCCAGAGACTCTGATCCATTTGGAGTGGACTTGAGTCCAGGAATTCATATATTTCTTCAAGCACTGCCTTTGATTTTTGTGTTCATGTAGAATTGAACTCAATTACTTTATAGAAGCCTCAGATTGGTTCTTTATCCTGTGGACTCATCAAATGAGAAATTGTCATGAAAAGAAAAAACAGAACAAAAATGAATTGTATTTTCTGTTCCTTCCTCACTAATGTATACCCAGAATCTCCTAGAGATGTAGAGCTTCCTTTTGAATCATGGTGGAAGAGACTGTAATTTCTAAAAGTAATTTAAGTACAAATATTTCCATGATTCTTATAGTGATGGCCCTTAGAGTAATGGTAGAGTATGAATGGTAGCCAAACCAAGGAAGTGTGTACTTCTTGGAGACTGGAGAGAATAGCAAAATTCTGTATCTGTGCAGCCACATCTACATGCCCATCCCAGGTGGGCCAAGATTCTGGATCTGAACCTAAGACATTGTGGAGGGGGCCATGTATCTGTGGCTAAGAAGGTTCACAAAGCTGTGGTCATCTGCCTGGGCAAGAACCATTCAGGTCTGAGCTGTGTGGGCATCTTGGTTACAACCTTTACAATCTAAGCTACTTTGTTTTTAACCTGTATACTTTGTAAACCTCCTGGGATCTTTCAGTAGCTGCAGATAGGAAAACCTTCCTCCAAAAAATATTTGAGACTGAAATTATTATAGGTAAGATTTCAGTCAGATACAGCTATATTTAAGGAGGGAAAGAAAAATGGGATTGCTTTCATCCTTCTTTCCCAACCTCACCAGGATTTGGGGGAAATTTCCAGTCTTTTCAGAAGTAACAAAGCATTGTGCTTAATAAAATTGAGTAGTCCTATCGTCTATGCTTTTAGTTTCATTGAATTTTTATTGGATTTGAATTTGGCCAAGAGTTATAAGGACTTTTAGAACAGAATAGGTACATTTTATGAGCCTGTTCTTAAGAAAAACTACACAAATTTTATGGCAAGACTTATGCCCAGCAGTGGAGTTGTGAATGGTGAAGAAAAGGGAATCTCCATGGAGTTGCAAGTTGTGTCTTCATTAGACCAGGGTTTATAATGTTGGGTTGTTTGCATGTTATGTAAGAAAGCAAAATTTTGTTTACTCAACAAAACCCTTTTGACTGCACCACTACCCCAATCCTACTCCACAGTAAGGGAAGAAACTAAAAAAATTATCATCACTAAATGTGTGGAAAGTATCAATTATGCAAGAACCTGAAACACACTCTTGACAAAGGAGCTTTGGTATGGTGAGATGAATTTAAATTTTAGTGTCACAAAGAACTGAATTTAAATAGCCATTTAAAAGCTTTGAAACATTTTTTATTCTCTGGATCAAACTGTGCACAGTATGTAATAGGCAATCAATGGATACTCAATAAAAATAATGAAGGAATAAAAGCAATAAATAGCCATCCAATTCTAGGCAATCACCTAACTCACCTAAGCTCAGGCCTAAATATCTTTCTGTATAGAGTGGGCATCATGATAACTATTTTGAAGGGAATTTTTAGGGCCTGAAAACTACAAAACATTAGGAACAATGCTTGGAAGAGACTCATTAGATTAGAGTTTCTTGCTGGTCCTTCCCTTCTGTACTTATCTTTTGATCACTGGTGTGTGATACAAGGAGACTCACTGATTGGCAGTCTTCAAGTTAGAAAGTTATCTCACACAACCCTCAACCTCAGCCTAGAACCTGGGAATTAAACACTGAACCTTGCCCCCAAAGGGTGGCTTGAGGAGAATTCCTACCAGGAGAGATGGGTTTTCATTTGATTAGATCGGTCTTTTGTTTCTTTGTGACATATGCTTTATAATACTGCATGATGTCTGACAGTGGTTCCTATTTTTGGATAATTTTAATCTACAGCTTTTTACCCAGATTTAACCCACCAGTCTGATCCACCATTTCTCATTGCCATTATTTTCATTCAGTGCATGTTTTGTTCAGGGCAGGTGTTCAGGATACAGAGCAGTCAAGAAGGCAATGAACAGATTGTAATTCCCTCTGACCATAAAATATCTGGGAAGAACAGATTTAAGCACAAAATCTTACCTTGTAGTATGCAGGTACAAATTCTTAATAGACATGCACTCATGGTGGCTTAGACTGGGAAAGAAAAGGAAGGTATCAAGAGGATGGTGTGGATCAGAGGAGTAGATCCAGTGTCCCTGTGCTGCTGTCAAAGATGTATGCTGATGCTTCTATATCCCAAATTTGTCACCATCTCTACAAACTGCTGCCACCAAAGCCTGTTTGGGCCAATGAATGTTATATTTATCCTCTTAGAATATCAGTTCTCAGAGAGTGGGTACCTTGCTGCCTTTCTTTGCCACCAAGTCCCTGACCACAATACAGAGTTCAGCACCTTACACAGGATACAAATATTTATGGGATGTCTGTTTGACATATCTGAATATGACTGAAAGAAGTGGATAATTTTAAAGACACTTGTCCTGGACAGGATAATTCACAGGACCTTATGTACAATTAAATAATGAAAACGTCTTTCACCTGCCAGCAATCTGTTTTCAAAGTTTTACAATCTGAATGTCAGCCCGTAAATTTCATTACAATCTAACTTCAGCAAATACGGTTTTTGAAAACCCAGTGTTCCATAGCTCTTAGATTTTGTATGGAATCTGTTGGATGTTTTGTTCTTTCTTTCAGATTTTATATCTGGGGATAGATTAGCGAGATTATGCACACAGTATTTGGAATGCCTCACATATGAGATTTTAGTTTTATTGACATCTTTTCTATCAAAGAGCACCAGAAACGTGTCAGAAAGAACCCTGAAGCACCTTTAAACAGAAAAATTCCAGTAAATGCATCATTTTCCAGGAATAAAAGTAGATGCATGACAGCCCTTTCCCATAGCATAAGCATTGTCAGAAGATCTCTTGGGAAGTGGATGAGTGTTATAAAGAAACAGTACAGCCACGAAAAGGCACTGTGCTTCAAAATAGGAGCTAATGATAGCAGAAAGGAAATCCAAGGAAATAAGTATTTCTAATAACATGCAAAGGCATCTGTCCTTTCACAGATCATCAGTGTCCCTAGATAGTAATATAGTGGAATCAGAGTTGGATGTTTTTCCACCTACAAGGTCACAGGGCTTAGCATGAACCAAAGTGGAGACATTCACTCATGAACCCATAAATTTAAACTGCCCTAGTCACACCTTTATAAAGAATAAGTTTCAGGAAATGTTAGATCCAGAGGACAAACATTTTTTTCCCGTTATATCTTTATGTCATCGACCTTTGCTGTCTTTGAGGTTAGAGAGTCTATGTTGTGACTGCTGTGGTATTCTAGATTTATCCTATTTATTTTTCAGGTAGAACATAAGATGACCGATGACAGCCCTATAGTTAGATCTGGGCATCACCAGGACTGAGAGGCTTGTGGGCAGTGAGCATGTGAGGCAAAGCATGGGCCAGCAGATTTTATGGTTCACATATAAGGGCAGCCAATACTGCAGAGCCAATACAAGCAGAAAAAAAAAAAACCAAAGTAGTATGTTTGAGCAATAGTGTGGTCATTAATCTTATGTGTTCTGACTGAATGGTAAAGAACATTTCCAATTTTCAATGTAGACTTCTGGATAACCTGTGAGACTAAAAGATACCTCCACATGATCTGCTGAAGGAGAAGAGTCAAAGTAAGAACAAGTTAAGTAAGGACTCTAATACACACACCAAACTAGATGGGAAATGGCCCCTGAAGTAAAGCTTTACACAAAGAACTCCAAGAAACAGAGTAAGGTGGGGATCAGGGAGATGGCGCTCCCCAGGGAAGAACATACCAATTTCTGGTTGAGTGCCAAACAGTGATCCCTGAAAACATACATACAAGTAACATTATATAGACTGTACAGATTATAATATTACCAAGGGGAAAACTTCATACAAAGAAAAGCACTCTGAGGAAGAGTTTTTTGAAGCACTGCTCTAGCATTAGAGAAGAGAATATTGAGAAGCTTGTCAAAGAGACTTCGAGGAGCACCAAGTGAATAAAAGGAAGAAATAAAGGGTATTGCCCAAGTCATATAAGCAAAGTATTAAAGAGAGAAGCTTAACCAGTTTTGTCTGTTGTCTCCTGAAATTTGCATCTTTATTGTAGTTTGTAACAGTTCAGAAGTAGTAAGGAGTCAGATGGGTAGTCATCCCAACTTTGGACAGATTCTAAAACATTAAAAAAATACCAAAGGGGCACTAAAAACCAAACCAAAACAGACAGAGCAATGACAAAAACCCTCCAAATGCTGCCACTGGGAGTATTGTAAAAACTGTCTCTCCACCTTTGAAAGTGAGACACTGAACTGGTTATTCTCCTCCTGTCTTCAACACTTGGCTGTTAACTTGTGAGGAGGACTTAAGAATAGCTGAAGGTCTCATAGCTCTACTATGGGAGCAAGCAGTATCTTAAGCCTTTTTAAAAATGGATTTTTACTAAGCAAATTTCTACATAAACATTTCTGTCAACATAGCCAGTTGATCTAGGATACATAGTACTCTCATTGGTTTCACAATGTTTGTACTTTTCTATGTAGTGCCAGGTACCATGTTAGGCACTGTGAATTCCATAGGGCATGAGTGGTTCTTTGTCAAAGATAGTAGAATGGAATGAGGCAACTAGTCACAACGGTAACCAGAACACACAGAAGAACCTTTCCATTAGTCCTTGTAGGACAACCTGTGGATGGCCTAATTCTAAAAACTCCATTTAGTTTTCATTTAAGAGATACTGTTGGTAAAGTCTCTGGATGAGTTCACACATGTCTGTGCATGAACTTAACAAGTATCAGTAAGATCATCAGTTTTACGAAACAAAATCTGATGTTCAAGAAAACTAAGTAGGACACATCTTCCCTGTAAAGGCAATCGATGTCATGGATTCCCTCTGCAGTATTGGCTGCCCTTAAATGTGAACCATAAAATCTGCTGGCCCATGCTTTGCTTCACATGCTCACTGCCCACAAGCCTCTCAGTCCTGGTGATGCCCAGATCTAACTATAGGGCTGTCATCGGTCATCTTATGATCTACCTGAAATAGGGGTGCCAGCCATTTTGTTTTATCCCAGAACATTCTTTCACAGTGACAGAGAGACAAAGAGAACCGATGTGCCTGTCATCAGCACCAAGATGGCAAATGTGACACCCTATTGTTTCAACCCTTGAAAGTCAAGTCAAGAGGTAACAGAGAAGCAGTGGAGAGAGAGCCAAGTCCCATCATTTTCAAGGTCAAAGTCTTTTGGATAGATGATTTTACCCCATCAGAGAAGGCCAGTGTTGATGTGAACTCTATGCTGAGATTGTCCTTGTTCAGGGACAATCACTCAACACTACCACCAGCTGAGTGTGACAGGAATAGCTAGTGCATGTGAGCCTCATAGCTACAAGCAATGCTGACATGTGATACACCCTGGATGTTCATCATTTTTTACCTTTAATGAAGGTTTGAGGCTGATGGTCATTGTTTCCAGAGTTGGAGTCACTGGACAGAGAGAATTTTTTATTGACTTTAAGCTCTCTGGTACATGTACTCTGATTTTTAAAATGTTGTTTGACTGTATTAAAGGGCTGAAATCTTTCTATTTTTATCAATTCCATCACTGTTATACTTTGAAACAGACAAGCATGAACTTGGATGTATTGTTAAGGTCTCTTGTTGGCCAAAATCCAGTTTGGCATCATGGTAGGGTCACTCATTGAAAGTCTGAGTCTGTCACTTACAAGATCTCTAGCACTAGACAACTCATTTTACCTCTCTGTTATTGACCTGTTTATCAAATACAAAGTATCTACCTTGTAAAGAGGAAACTATAATCTAGTAGCACATAGTCTGTGTCATAAAATATGTATAATTGATAAAATTGACTTTTCATTTCTTTTTTTTTCATTTTCTTCTTTACGACTTAAGATTAAACTGAGAGTTACCGCTGAGATACATGTTCCTCCTCTAAAACATACCTTTATTCATTCTGTGAGAAATTTATACAATGTGTTTTGAACATATTCATCCTCCAGCTTTTCACAGATCCACTCACTTTGTGTCCTCTTATGTTTTAACAACCTTCTGAGCTTAATTTGTGTTTCTCCGTATACTCCTGAGTATAAAGTCATCTACTGGACTGTGGTCAACTGACCACGGACAACAGCTTTATAGAAAGATAACTCCCCTACCCCAGAAGCCATCAAATGTCCATAACTCCTTAGTTAGGGATACAGGTTCATGAACCCGTTCTTCTTCCATGCTGCAATGTTGACTGTGTTAATTTTAGTAGGTCTATTTCAGGGAACTACAGATGCTGTAAGTTCATGAGTCCTGCAGTCCTACCATGTCATGAAGACACTGTCTTTCTCTGGTCCTCCCAGATCAGTAGCTCTTCTTACAGTTTCTGGGTCTTCTTTCACAATAGTCCCTGGGCCTTGGGTAGTGGTGACATAGATGTCCATGCCTGAGCAGCCCTCCTCTGACACCTATTCTCTGCTGCACTTGCCCCAGTCGTGAATTTCTCCATGACCCACAAATTTCTCCACACCAATAATCTTCTGTTGAATCCTGAGAGTCGCCTTAATCTATGGGGAGAGAGAGACAAATTCAGGTGACAGTTTGATACTAGGTCTATTTAGCAGAATAATTGTAGTGGGTTCTCCCCTGAGGCCTGTGGGCTCCCCACCTATGGGTTCCTGGGCACATTTCTAGTATTCAGGAATGTGTTTCCCATATGGAGCTAGCCTTAAATCCAAGCAGAAAGCAAATGATTACTCCCAAAAAATCCAAACTGCTATAGTACTAACAGGCATATGTTGCCATGCTAGTAATTATTGTAGCTCTCAGCTAGGTAAAAATGGTGAATGACCATCCACCCCACCCACTGCAGTCTACATAAGACCTTCTACCACTATGAAAGATAGCCAACAGGGAGGAGACTACCTGGTCAGCACCAACTTAATTTCTCTATAACCTATGACTAATAGCTACATTGGTGTATGGTATCTTCATGAGCAGGGTTACTTAACTTGTGAATAACCAAGAGCAATGGCAATAGTTTGGTGGTATTTGGAGGGTCTTCAGACACCTCTGACCAACAACTTGATTCTCTATCTTTCAAATAAGCATTTCAGTCCAAGATAACATTTCACTGAGTTGTTCAATCTGTCGTTAGACTCATTAAGTAGCCTAGACAGGCTTTGAACTTCAGATCCTCCTGCTTCAGCTTTACACACTTTCCTCACTTTTTAAATTGAAAGTGGTATATATGTACATTTGTTCTAGAGATAGTATAATTTTTAAGAATTGCCTAGAGTAAAGTTTAAATTATGATAATTTTTTATTTTTGTTCTTTTATGTTTATTTATTACTTCAGGTTACATCTCCATCACAGTGTCCTCTTTCCACCCCTCCCAGTCCCGCCCTTCCACCCTCTACCCACTATCCCTTTCATCCCACTCCTCTGGAGTGGAGTGTCCCTACATAACAGTCCCCCGCCCCAGATCAGCAGTCATATGAGGGCCAAGAGCCTCCTCATACACTGGGGGCCTACAAGGCAGCACCACTAGGGCAAAGTGTCTCATTGACAGATAGCAAAGTCTATGTTCATGTTCCCTTTGGTGTCTTAGTTGTAGTATAGTTATCCTGTGCTATATGCCTAAAATCCAATTATAAGTGAATAGATGCCATGTGCATCCTTCTGAGTCTGGGATAGCTCACTCAGGATGAGCTTCTCTAGTTCCATCCATTTAGTTGCAAATTGCATGATTTCATTGTTTCTGATGACTGAGTAGTATTCCATTGTGTAGATGTACCACAGATTTTTTTATCCATTCCTCGGTTGAGAGACATCTAGGTTGTTTCCAATTTCTAGCTATTACAAATAAGGCTGCTATGAACATACATGAGGGAACTTCATTGTGATTTGGTGAGGATCATTTGGATGTATACCCAGAAGTGGTATGGCTGGGTCTTGAGATAGAGCTACTCCAACTTTTCTTTTTTTTTTTTTTTAAGTATTTGCAGTTGTTGAATTCCTTTTTTTTTCCTTTATTTTTTATTTCTTCAAGTTACATCTCAATCGCAGTCCCCTCCCTATTCCCCCTCCAGTCCCACCCTCCCACCCTCAACCCCCGATCCTCTTCCCTTTTTTTTTCTTTTAAGTTTAAGGTATATCTTATTTCCCCCTACAGTTTCTCCTTTCAGTCCAACAAATGGCTCTTTCTCTTATAATAACAAATACAATACAGTACAACAGAGGTAATTAGGCCACAGTTATGAGGGTTATATGGTTTAACATACATTCCCAATGACCAGTCCATATGTATTTGGCACCTGACTTTAACATTCTACTATCTAAACATCTCCATGAGTTTAAAGTTCTATATCTGACTCAACATTCATACTAATTGCAACACAATTTTAAAAGTATCCTCTTAGATCTATAACACTCTCTTGACTCCTAAACAACTCAAAATTTAATTATGAGACTTTATCTATCTGTTCTTCAATCACCTCAGAGACCTGAGAAGGATAAATATATTTGATTTTATAGGGAGTACAGGGTCTGCAGCTTCCCAAACTAAGAAATGACACACCAGTGGCTGCCTGGACAGTTCCCATTTTCTCTCCATACATTACAGCATCGCTCTTCAGTCATTTGGCCCCGCTTCTCTGACAGACATTGATTGTAGAGCAGGGGTTATGAAGGACTTACCTACCCTGTCTTGGCAGAGCTAGGCTGTCGACTTACCTGCTTCCAGGTTTTGTCCTTTTTGGCCAACTTTTCTAAGATATCGCTAGACTGATTTGCATAGTGGTTGTACAAGCTTGCCCTCCCACCAGCAATGGAGGAGTATTCCCCTTTCTCCACAACCTTGCCAGCATGTGCTGTCATTTGAGCTTTTGATCTTAGCCATTCTGACAGGTGTGAGATGGAATCTCAGAGTCGTCTTGAGTTGCATTTCTCTGATGATTAAGGATGCTGAGCATTTCAAGTGTCTCTCGGCCATTAGAGATTCCTCTTTTGTGAATTCTCAGTTTAGCCCTGTTTCCATTTTTTGATTGAGTTGTTTGGCTTGTTGATATTTAATTTCTTGAGTTCTTTGTAAATTTTTGATATTAGCTCTCTGTCAGATGTGGGGTTGATGAAGATTTTTTCCCATTCTGTAGGCTGCCATTTTGTTCAAATGACAGTGTCTTTTGCCTTGCAGAAGGTTTTCAGTTTCATGAGGTCCCATTTATTGATTGTTGGTCTTAGGTCCTGAGCTGTTGGTGTTCTGTTCAGGAAGTTGCTACCCGTGCCAATGAGTTCCAGGCTTTTCCCCACTTTCTCTTCTAATAGATTTAGTGTGTCAGACCTTATGTTAAGGTCTTTGATCCACTTGGACTTAAGTTCTGTACCAGATGATAAGTATGGGTCTAATTTCATTCTTTTACACGTCGACATCCAGTTGGACCAGCACCATTTGTTTAAGATGATGTCCTTTTTCCATTGTATGGTTTTGGCTTCCTTGTCAAAAATTAAGTGACCG
The DNA here is from genome assembly GCA_907164525.1 of Lophiomys imhausi. Taxonomy (NCBI): domain Eukaryota; kingdom Metazoa; phylum Chordata; class Mammalia; order Rodentia; family Muridae; genus Lophiomys; species Lophiomys imhausi. Next base: position 952,156 of record CAJQZJ010032130.1, read on the forward strand.
TAGGTGTGTGGGTTCATTTCTGGGTCTTCAATTGGATTCCATTGATCCACTGGCCTGTTTCTATACCAGTACCATGTTGTTTTTATTACTATTGCTCTGTAGTACAGCTTGAAATCTGGGGTGGTAATGCCTCCAGATGTTTTTTGTTGTTGTTGTTGTTGTTTGTTTTTTGTTTTTTGTTTTTTGTACAAGATTGATTTAGCTGTTCTGGTTCTTTTGTTATTCCATACTCCAGATCAATATCCCTCGTGAACATAGATGCAATAATAATAAAATATTGGCAAACAGAATCCAAGAACACGTCAATAGTATCATACACCATGATCAAGTGGGCTTCATCCCAGGAGTGCAGGGATGGTTCAACATATGAAAATCCATCAACATTCACCATATAAACAAATTGAAAGAAAAAAACCCACATGATCATCTCGCTAGATACTGAAATATCATTTGACAAAATCCAACACCCTTTCATGCAATTTCTATCAAAATACCACCACAATTCTTTATATACCTGGAAAAAGCAATTTCCTCACTTTTAAACAAATTGTGTTGTTATGAAATTTAAATAATCCAGAATGAAAGAACAGCATAGTGACTGGTATAAAATATGGGAATCAATACTGTTATCAACAACAGTAAAGAAATAGAAGCTAATCATATTTGAAATAGATCACAAAACTCCATTATCATTTCATTATCTCAACTTCTATTATCTTTCATTTTTTAATTCTGAATCATCAATGAAACAACCCTCTTATACAGTGAATTTTTTTGCTGTTGTTATTTAGTGGAGAGTAGGAAAAAGACATCTTTTAATCTGAATCCTATCTCAATTGATCATCATGTTGGTTTTTTTTTTTTTTTGCTTTTGTTTTATTTTATCTGTAAAAAAAAAAAAAAAAACCTAATATGGTCTTTTATCCCAGAATGGGTAATTAGAAGCAAGATTTTTGCTCTAATACAGTTTATAATTAACTGAGGTTGTAATGAAAAATATCACCATTTAATAAATTATAATTATGTATATAACATGCAACAGCTACTGTGTCAGTGTATATCAGGACAGTAATACATGTCCTTCAGGGATACAAAATCACTCAGAAGTCATAGTGGAAGCATCATGAATTGTTTGCCAGGCTATACATTTTGTCATTATGAGACCTTGGCAGGTTTGTTCAGAATCTTCTTGTTTGTAAAACAACGACAATAAGGTATACCCATATCACAGAGCTTTGTAAAGCCTGTATGGTTTATTGAGGAAACATCATGGTGCCTGTTACACAGAAATCAGAAAATATTAACATTTTTTGCATAGCTGGAAATATGTAGGTACATGAATAGCAATAATGCATATGGCAATGCTGCTGTGCAAATTGGTAAATAGATTTTGTCAACCTCAAAGTGGGGCATTTAACCTAAGTTTGAGAGTATATATAATGTATAAAAGAGCAAATCCAATGAACTGAGGGGCATTGATATGTACCCCCCTCACTTGAGGAGACAGAAAGTAGGGAGAGGGGCAGAGGGAGGGAGGGTGGGACGAGGAAGGGAGGAGGGAGGGAGTTGTGATTGAGATGTAACTTGAATTAATAAATAAATGTTTGAAAAAAGAACACATCTAGGCAACTTTTGTGTTAAAAACAGAGGCAGGGCAAGGAGAAAAAGCCAATTGGGAGTGCACAGATGTTGGGGAACTTAAAGTACTCAATTGCTACTTCAAGAAGCTATATTTGTTCTGTTGGCATTGTAGAAAAATCCACTAGGAACGTTCAGAAGCAAAGTGATAGTATCAATAGAATATGGACACAGCATAGTAGCAGAATATTTAACATTCCCAAAGCTTTGGGTTTGATACCAAGAGCAATAAGATATTTTCCACTTAAAATAGCCATTGTCATGTACACTTACAACAATATCAGAACTAATACTAAGGAGACCAATGCAGGAGGATCAAGGGTTTGAGGCCATTATGAACTACATAGCAAGACCTCATATTAAAAAAAAAAAAGTAACAAATCCACTGGGAATGAACAGACCAGAAAAAGTTTGTTGGAATATTTTCTTCTTAGCTGTAGACCTGAAATTCCTAGACTTTGTTGTCCATTGCTATGGGACAGGAAGGAGGAAAGCCTTATATATAGGACAGTGACATCCAGATTTGGATTCTAAGGAAGTCAGAAACGCGTTAGCACACAGGGAGAACATAAGATAGATGTGAAGGCCTTTTGCAGCATCGGGACATACTTGTTTGGGGAGTTGGCAAATCCAGGGATACATTTAGGAATTGGTAATGGTTAGAAAAATTGAGGGCCACAAAGGTGAAAATAAAAGTCACATAGCACATTCTGAGGAGTAAAACTGAAAGCTTGAGAGTGGGTGGGAATTCCAAAGGAAGATGACGAGAGGGTCCACTCTGTGGGCAATCCTCATCCTTAGGAGAGGCAGAATGATACGAATGGGAAAAGTACCTAGAAGAAAGTGAGACTAGCTAGTCCAGGGTGCAATATGAGAATGGAGGGATTTAGACAGTAACATTTTAGAGACCCTGTGTTTGGTTTTACCTGGGAAACAGCGCAGTTCCAATGAGGGAAAGATGAAGCGAGAGCTCAAAAACAGAGGCACTGCAGGGACTTGACTCATTTGAGAGAAGGCAGGGGACATTTTCATGCTCTCAGATTCTGTTTCATGGGGACATGAGAGTCATATCTCTCACCCTGAAGGACAGAGTTTGTGTCACAAAGATCTTATCATCTGACCCCAAAAGCACTTGGTCCTCTGTCCTTTTCCTTTCTGGGAAATAAGTGGTATGGTTATATCTGATACTGAGTGAAAACTGTTTTGATTCCTGCCCCTCATCCAAAAAGGGAAAGTTTATAGTTTTGTTTCAGTGAAATAAAAGTTGAAAATAAGTTACTAAGAAATCCTATAAATTTATACTGACACATAATCTAAGTTATTTTTCTATAAAAAAACAATCTCTTTCCTGAGGCAGAGAAAATAATGGCTAAGGGTGTTTCCCAGAAACTGACAATCTTGAAAAAATTGAGCAAGACATGAAAGGAAGAGAGTAAAAATGAAAAAAAAAAGAATCCAAATGAACAGGGATAGAAGATTGGATTCTCAGAGTGGAAGAAATCTCACTTTGGATTTTAGAAATGGATCATTCTCAGTTGTGACCAGCAAAGTTCGTGATAGTGTCTCATTAAAGCAGAGTAGAAATAATTAGATCCCTGTGTCACTTCAGATTCATTTTGCACATAAACCTTAAAGTTACTTGGGATGACAGTTAAAATGAGGTAGAAAAATCCCACATACTGGCCTTTCACCCTCAATTCCATTATTATAGCATTAATGGAGCTTCCCTCATAAAATTTTGTATATTCAGAGTTTAGCCTAGCAGAATGCTTGTCATTGGAAGGTAACAACTGTATGTTGAACTTATGTTGACAATTAGAACTTTACTGAGTTTTCTCATTGTCATTAAAAGCCAAATGAATGATGGGAGAAGTTACTAGTATGCTGCTAGGTTGCCAAAGAAGGTTCAGAGGAAGGCAGTCATGTTCCTCTAAGTGGAAGGGATTTTGCACATGAGTAGCAAAGTGATGGTCTGAATTTGACATTGGGGAGTTGTGAGAAGAGTGCAAACTTCTAGAGTACCAGAAGCAAGATGTGGAAAAAAATGTGCAAGCTCGGAATAAGGGGACTTCTTTATGAATGATATCCTTAGATATCACCTGGCTATGAGACAGAGCACCGTAAGAAAGAAAGAGAGACAACTTGTAGGTAGAGAGTACAGATTAGAACAGGGATTGTATAAATTAGGAAAGGCTGGCAACTGCAGAGACTTGTGGTCTGTGTTATATTCATTTATTTTTTTTAAAGACTCATAGTATTACTCAAAATGGAATTCAGTGCAAACTTTGAGTGTCAAGTACACTTGGTGGTTCCAGATGCCTGTCTGGACTAAGTCTGTGGAGATACTAGCTCCTGCATGAAGCAAAAGCAGGTGCAGGCAGCCATGCCAGCTGGTGTCCACAGACAGGTCAGCAGTGAGCATATGTCACTGAACAGAATGGGAAAGGGTGAAGCATGACTGTGTCTGAGAGTCCCATACTCATCTGTGTGTCACTCACAATACCCACCCACATGTGCACAGCCATAGGCCTGTTAGAGCCTGCTCGCCTAGGCATATTCTGGTGTGTGGGGGACTGCTTTTCAGTCCAATGGTCATTTGGGGTGCCTTTATTTAATCTATTATTTTCTTTGCAGCCTGTGTTATAAAAATGTGTGGATATGTGTCTAGGATGGAAATTTTTCAAAAAACCAATAGGCCTTAAGGTAGCCAGAGCAAGGTCAAACTACAGTGGATTATATACATTGGGAAAGAAAGGAATGGGAAATGGAATCTTAGAGAGAGACCCCTGAAGACCCAGATAGAAAGAGTAGATTTGTCTAGTTTTACCGGTGTATGGAAAACCTGGTCTATGTCCACATTCCTATTTTTTCAAGTGCCCATTTGGAGGTTGGTTGTTTTATACCAGTAAAATGTGTGTAGACAGGAGATGGTTAACTACATTTTCAGTGGAAGTTGCAATTAGCATTTTTTATGAAAGCATTAGGCGCGTGGAAAACCATCTCCTACATTACAGACCATTTAACTTCTATGACCCCTGCTTCCCAATGCAAGTAACCTCTTAGTCATTTAGACAAGTAAGTCCATTCCCGGGCTGCCAGTGTCCTTCAGAAGGATCACACCACTTCTGGCTTATATACAGGCTAGAGGGAAAAGCCACCTGGGGGAAATTTTCATTTTCTCTAGAGATTTCACTGAGCCTGTATTTAAATAGCAGTGATATTCTAGAGTGTTTTTCTTTCCATTCAGTTAAAATGAAGACCATGAAGTCTGACTTCATGTGCAGTGTCCTGAATTGATGACAGACTCAATTTGATAATAGACAGTAATATTTCAGTGATGCAATATAAATGTGGCACTCTTTTCTTACCCCCAAGTGTCCTCTGCATGTACTTTCAGCTTGTGACTGTTCACACTGTAGCCCCTCACCTATCTCAGGCTCCTATCACATATCTCTGTAGACATTTGCTGCTAGTGGACCTGTTCACATTCCTCAGGGGAAGACTTTTTTTTCAATAACTTGCATATTATGAACACAATTTTAAAAAAAAAGTTCACTTCTATCCAATGTATCTTTCAAACTCTCTAAGACAAACTAGGTGGCATGAGGACAGAATCAAAGGTTAAAGGGGCTAATGGCAAGGCAGAAGCTCTACCTTATGCTGGTTTCTAACTTGACTGCACCTGAAAATCTTTCTGGTATTGGAAATCTAAAGTCAGGAAAAATGGATGAAAGAACATGATTGTTGGATGGAAGAACAGGAATGAGAGATAGGAAAAGAAAATGTTCCACCCTGAAAGAGAATTGTGCATAAAGTGTGTATATTGTTGTCAGTAGAGGTATGCCCCACTTTTAGGACCATTTGAAAGAAGTGTGCCATTAATACTTCTTGAAGAACTCTGGAATTTCAGGAGTGCTTCTTTGAGAATCCTATTTAGGGGGAAGTCCTCCATGAGAATTCAGACATCTTCTCTTGGCTTTCAACTACTCTATCCCATTTGGACCTCCAGACTTCTTTCCATCTTCTTTTCCTATGGGTGTAAAATTCACTTTCTGTGACCTTCAGCATCTTTAATTTGCCACCTTTGGCTTGTGTGCTTCATTTATTCCCTCTCCACTAACCATACTTGCTACCTCTCTCACAATCTGACATGAACTTTCTCTTCGCTCAACTTGCCCCTACTCGGATTGCTTCTGTATTTTCTGTTCCCTTCAATCACATCCTACTGCGCTCTTCAATTTTTGAAAGATTGCTTTGACTTATTTTTATATTCACTCAGATCTTGAAGTTATGTCTTCATGTAGATTGTACATGTCAAAAGTGAAGCACACAGTACATATAAATTTATAGAATATGTCCATTCCATGGTCAGGTTAAGTAACTTTTATCCAACCAAAATACTTAGAACCAGAAGTGTTTTGGATTTCAGTTGGATTCTCTTTTAACATAGTATCATATCTTGGGGAATATATCCAAACTTAATTATGTGCTTTACCTAATTATATGTAAATGTTACCCAGAAATAGGGTGATGTATTCTATTTGAGTAGGAGTCTGCCCCCACTCTTCACACTCTATGTCTCTTCTCCTGGCAGGAGGATGAAGTGGTACTCCAATGCATAGCAAATGTTCACAAGGAGCAGCGGAAGTTCTGCCTGGCAGCCGAGGGACTTGGAAATCGCCTGTGCTTCTTGGAACCCACCTCAGAAGCCAAGGTGAGATCAAGAGCCTGTTGTATACCTTCTCTTGCTGGCTTCCCAAGTGATCATTTAGGGCAAGTGTTTCATGGAGATGGTGACAAAGGAGAAATTTGAGATAATGCCCTTATTTTCCCACGGGGAAGATCAGATTTAAAATAAGCTTCTGTCAGCCCAGGAAGCGCTGATGTCAGACCCCAAAGCTTATTTCAAAGAGACAGAGAGAGAGAGAGAGACAGAGAGAGAGAGAGACAGAGACAGAGACAGAGACAGAGAGACAGAGAGAGAGAGAGAGAGAGAGAGAGAGAGGAAGAGAGAGGGAGAGAGAGAAGCGGCTTTTGTCTGTCAGAGTTCTCTAGTATACAAGAGATGCCTAGAGCTGCCAGCACTAGCTGGATGGGGAGATCTCTTGATACTCCTAGGATGTTATATTTGGTATTGTTAATTCTTAGAAATCTGGGTCCCTCTTTTGTACTCTAAGCTGTCATTTTATTGCTACAGGGACTCTTGGCTGTTTGAGCCTGTGTTTCACAGTTAGCACAGCACAGTTCTGATTGGACTGAGATTGTTGTAACTGCCTGCTGTGACCCAAGGGCAGTGAGGGCCATTTACTCTGGTCCCTTGCTTGGGATCAGACATGTAATGTCATGTCTATTGAGCCAAGCTTTCCCTCCAACATATCCTGGATGTGTCTGTGTGTTCAGAATTTTTAAAGCACATTGCAGTCTTGACAAGACTTGTACTTGTCAGAGTTCTCCAGAGAAATGGAACAAGAAGCTCAATAGATAGTTGAGGAGTTACAGAGATTACTTAAACAAATCCTTCATAGTCCATGGAATTCTGAGGTCTAGTGAACCTAAAATCCACAGATCATGGCTCATCTGCAATCTGTAGCATCAGAGTCTCTTCTCTGCGAAGCCACAAAGCAGTGAGTGAGGCACAGCCAAGGCATGAGAGATGATGATCTTTACTTAAAGTCAACTGATTGCAGACGTTAATTCCAGCTATAAGACAACCACATCAAAACTTTGATTAGATGGCTCAGGGAGTAAGCATTCCTGCCCCTAGGCCTGGTGACCCTAGTTCAATCCCTAGGCTCCACACGATGGAAAGGACAGAACCAATTCCCACAAGCTGTCTTCTAATGGCATTTATGAGCTCCTTGTCTCAACACAGGGAAATAAAAACAAAAACATTCTGATTAAATGTCTGTACTGTGAGCTAGCCAAATTAATACCAGCTATTATATCTCCTAAGGCCTATTTTTTTCACTGTGCTATTTCTTTTTTTTTAAGTTACATGTAGTAAATTTATTTTAAAAAACAAACAGGTGAGGTAGAGGGAGGTGGCAGTAGTAAACTGGAGTCTCTACCGCCCCAAGGGTACACTTAGGTGAATCGAGGCAGCAGAAACACAGAGTATCTAAGGCAATATCCAGAATCCCAGCTTAGAGGAGGGGGTAGCTGGGTAGAGGGAAGGAAGTCATGGCAAGCCCAGTTCCAAAGACCCACCTCTGACTCTTAAGTCAGAGACTCAGCCACCGGAGGAACATTGGAGAACAATTGAGGATTTCAACAAATTCTGCAGTTTTGTTTTTGCCTATGCTGGTTCCATCCCTCCTAGCAAAGAGGAAAGCGATTGGCCAGCTTCTGGCTCTAGGTCTTCTTTGCCAGATGAGAGTGCAGCAGACAGTGATGGCTGGGACAAGGGCCCCTCAGACAGTTTTTGTTAAGAAAGCAAAGTCATCAAAGAGAAGGGCAGCTCAAGTAGGTCCCACCCAGCCAGGACCCCCAAGGTCCACTTTTTCTTTTTTTTTTTTTAAGCACTTTATTTTTTTTTCAAGTTACATCTCAGTCGCAAACCCTTCCCTATTTCCCCTTCCTGTCCCACCCTTCCACCCTCTTCCCACCCCCCAACAGCTTCTCTTTTCATTCCAACAAATGGTTCTTTCTCTTATAACAGTAAATTCTATACAAAACAGCAGAATTAAATATGCCCCATTTATGAGAGTTAAATGGCCCAGTATACCTTCCCAATGTCCAGTTCATACATATTTGGCCCCTGACTTTAACCTTCTACCTTCTAACCATCTCCATGAGTTTAAAGTTCTATAACTGACTTAGTTTTCATACTAACTTGCATCACTATTATAACCATCTTCTTAGATCTAGAATGCCCTCTTGATTCCTAAACAACTCAAAATTTAGCTATAAGACTCAAGCTGTCTATTCTTCAACCACCTCAGAGAGCTGAGAAGGATAAATATATCTGATTGTATAGGAAGTGCAGGGCCTGCAGCTTCCAATACTAAGAAATGACAAACCAGTGACTACCTGGACAGTTCCCATTTTCTCTCCATACATTCCAGCATCAGTCTTCAGCCTTTTGGTCCTGTTTCTCTGACAGACATTTATTGTAGAGCAGGGATTGTGAAGGACTAACCTACCCTGTCTTGGCAGAGCTAGGCTGTCGACTTCCCTGCTACCAAGTTTTGTCCTTTTTGGACAGCAGTCTGTCTGCAGTTGAAGCAAGGAGTTTTTACCCAAATTCTGAAATACTAGAAGTGTGAGATCAGTAGGTTCATCTCTCGAAGCTACCTCCTTCCCGTCAGTGCGTTGCCACCTCCACATGTAGGTTGCTGACTTTTGAGGACAAACATTGGCCAGCATCTGTAAGGCAAATGGCAGAGAAAAGAGGTAAGGGAGTTTTTTTGTCTTTTCAAAGTTCCTAAATTCTGTTTTCCTGAGGCATTTTCACATTTGCTTTTGTTCTTAGTAAGAGATTCTTTTTAGTCCCACCAGTTGTAAAATAATGGGAAGAACACCAGACTAGATGTCAAGATGCTAGTTATCAATAACTACCTTGTCATGTGATCACAGACAAGTCACTGAATTTTGTTTTCAGTTTTTTTCTTCTGCCAGATCAGATGCAGTATGCAGTATGGTGTGGCACCAAGAGTGTTGACAGGTGATGGAGCAATGAGATGGTGCCAGACCCACCCACTGTTTCCTCAGTGGGGCATGTGACAGTGACTCTATGAACTGGATATAATTGGGTTATAGAGTTTGAATACTGTCTCTACCATTTACTACTCAATCTAAGACCTGGGACACATTATCTGATCTTTCTGAGTTTAGTTTTGTCATTAGCTCAGTGGGAGTTTCATTGTTATTTACCTTATAAGATGATCTCAGGATGGAATGAATGGTTTATTACTTGTGTAGTGCCTCATATGTTACATTGTCTAATACAATAACACAATAATTGTTATTATGAGTTAATATTCAGTAAGATACTTAACTGGAAGTCAGTGTCTTAAAATCTATGGCATAAGAATAACTACAATTCAGAGGTACCATAGAAATTAAAAAGCAACAATATGTACAAAGTACATAGTACTTAACTCATTGAACAGTAGCTGGAATCAAAAATAATACCAAGAATAGCATTTGTATTGTTTAGTTTCTGTTGCTTTAGCAAGATAACATGACAGAAAGCAACTTATGCAGAAAGAATTTGTTTTGGTGTATGGCTCCAGAGGGATATGAGTCAGTCACAGAAAGAATTCCTGATAGCCAAGGGCCAGCATGACAACAGGAGCCAGAAGCTGAGACATCACATCTTCAGCCATTAAAAGTAGAACATGAACTGAACCTAAGACAATGCTATAGACCTGGGGCGCATTATCTGAGCTACTCTAAGCTACTGTCAGTCATGTACCTCCTCTACTACTTCCACCTCTAAAGTTTCCTCCACTTCTCCAAGAAGCATCACTAGAATCACTAGATCACCTCTGGACTAAGGGTTCAAACATGAGTCTGTGGGGTGTATTTCACCTCAGTTTGCGAGGTAAATATTCACTCATTTAGAAGAACAAAGCCTTATTTTGTGTGACAGGAAGAAAGATTGTGGATCAGCCCCTGAACTTACAAAATCATATACCTTAAAATTAAAGCTTTAAATTAAAAATGCATTTAATTATAAAATTCAAAATTCTTTAGTTTAGTAAATGTGATGATATTTAAAATAGTCAAAACCCAAGTCAGATAAGAGGGGAAAGCCACATATTGTGATCTAAGAAAAGTTGTATTTTCTAGATATAAAACTAAACCACATCACTCTTAAATGCATTTGGAAGTAACTCCTAACTCCCACTTGGCTAAATTATTATTCTTATCTTGATAATGGCTGAAGAATCATTGAAATGCAGCATATTGTTCACCTCTCTTGTCACAATTCTTCTCAACCTAGTCCCTGTCCATATATGCCTTTGTTTTCAAATTTGTACATACAGAATTTATGTTTTTATCTTTAACAGTTCAACCACTTATCAAATGCCAAATAACCTTCACAGGGATTTTAAAAATCATGCATTTGGTTTTGTTGGTTTACGTTCCTAGAATAAATGGTCAGGGTCAGGATTCGAGCCATCTGGGACATGAATTGCTTTCCTATGAGGATACCTCCCTTGTTAGTGACATTCCTGATATAGGTATGTGTCTTATCATGCAGTTGGAAGGAACTGCTCCATGAGTTTTGTTACAGGGAAACAGGGTCAAGTCCATGGCAAAGATAGAGGGAGTATTCAGAGTTCCCTTGCCTCCATTTTGGAGAGTGGCTTGATAGATGAGCCCATTTTCTGGGAACGTCATTCTGTTCTGAAATCAAATATGACTATGTGTGCCTCTCTATCTGCCTGACCCATTCTTTTCATTCAGTAGGCCCCCTTGTTGCATGGAACAAAGTTTTCCAAGCATTTCCACTATTCTAAAGTTCTTGGGAGATAATGTAGGTAATGCAAAAAAGGTGAGAGCCTGACACTGAGCATGACTCTCAGACATCAAACACGATTCTTATCTGCCACCCACGAGCCATCCGGTAGCCTTGAGGATTGCTAGCCCAGGAAAGTTTGAGCTAGCTAACACTAAGGTAGAACTGAGATGAACTCTGTGGAAAAGAAAGACAACAGAGAAAGAAAAACATAGTCTGAGCATGCGAGTTCTAGAAAATAACAGAACTCATGAAAGCAAAGAATGAGAGGGAAGAAAAATAAGGAATAAAAATGTGAGAATGCCAACACGTGTTGTAGATATGAGACTCATCTAACACTCAGGAAAGCTTCTGTGGCTGTCTCCTGCATGCCATGGCCACGATCGTCTCCAAGTCTCCTGGCACTGCCTGATGGAAGAAGCATAACCGCTTAGCTGTTCTTTCAGAAGAGCACGGGCTTGAGATTAAAATGACTCAGAACTACAGCCAGCAACCAGGAAACAATGAAAAGAAAGGTTTCTTCTTTATTAATAATAGCAAATGTATTATTTATTGTAATTTTAAAGTAAAATATGTATTCTTTGGCACTAGGAATTTAATCATTTTTCTTTTAGTCTTTAATATCATATTGTATGTATTTGACCCTATAGGGCTTCTTGAGGAATAATCTTTGATTCTACTTAACATTCAATCTCATAAGACTCTTCGGCTGTCTTTTCTCAGAAGGACATAGGAAGGAAATCATGACTTGCCGTCTGGGAAGTGTCACTCACTACTTTTCTGTAGACACTCCTGCAGTGTTGCCATTCAGGGGAGAACATATGAATATTGCACACCAGATGACTGTACAGGATGCAGGAGAGGAGGTCCAGAGAAAATAGGTATGAGAGCTACAGTGCTTTAAAAGCCTCATGTATCCCAGGAGCCAATAAATCTTGTAATGACTCCACATACACAATGGACAGCCCTAGCCAGACAGTCCTTCCACCTGAGCAATTACAAAGATCAGGCCTACCATAACATCTTGATCATCATCCCAGTCCTAATGCAGTCTGTGAATTAGGGATCACTTGTTTTTTCAAAGCATTTTCCCTGGGCCAGTGCCCTTGAGGATTGCTAGCATATAGTAAAATCAACATACCCGTTTTATCCGATGACTTCAGCAACGTAACTGGAAAATTACCTATGGGTCAAATGTTTATGAATAAGAAGAGATTTCATGGCCTTCCCACGGTGATTTATTGATGATAATTAAACAAATACTATACTATTTTCAGATTTGTCCAGAATCTTAATTCCTTTACTCCAATACCTCTCCTGACACTCAGCTCCCACATGCCTTAATAAAATATCACTAAAAAGGGAAAAGAATGTTGGAAGTTCTTGTTTTACTGATTTTATTGATTAGAACACTGCAATACTGAAGCAATTTAATTTACATCTCCCAAAATTCAACATCATGTCTCTTGATAGCTTAAGCTTTCACTTGATTGGGGGATGAGCACTCATTATTTTATTACTATTAATATAGATGAAAACTTATAGTTAAGATCTAATTTTAAATTGGAAGATTTTGATAAATCTTATTAGTATTGTTTTTACTTCTTGTTTAGGAAGAATACAGTAGAATAGAATAGAAGGGATGGGATGGGATGGGATGGGATGGGATAGAACAAAACAGAAGAAAATACAGTCATTTCTGAAAGTTGTATAGGCACTCAAGACCAAGAGTCAGAAACCAATCTGTTAGGCAAAAAAAGTAAATGATGCAAACTAAGATACAGTTCTCAGCCAATGATAACATTGTTTTCTATCATTTTCATAACATTAACTTTAAAGGAGATTTTTTATTTACCCTTAAGAAATAAAGTATGTAAGTCCTGAAGCTGTATACTATCTCTGAATTATTTGTTTTTTGCTATATTCTCAGTGGCCTTCAGGGCTTATTAAATGCTGGATGAGTATGATTTTTTTTCACAAAACTCCCTTGTCATATAATAAGTTAAGATTGTTTTGCCTAACATTAATCAGGTATTCTGTTCTGTATCTCAGTTATTGAAATGATGAGCACTGCTTAATCTTTACAACTCTACAAAGCAAATATTGTCTCAACAACCAAAAACTATATGAATTTGCATAGAGTTAAGTGGCTTCCTAATGATTACTCATCCTAAATTTAAATCAAAGTCTAATTTCTATAGTATTAAAAAATGAAACATATTAGGATTCAAGTTACCTATGGAAAAAGAACAACCTGTGTTATTACTCTTTGTAAACAGACATCAAGAATAATATCTGAGCATACCTCCATACAACCTTCCTGCATCTGCCCTATGAATCTCTGGCATTCCAAAGATAGATACATGTATGTTTCCTCAGTAAAGAAGGACATGTTAAAAGCCATAGGCTTTGAGCAAGCTCATGAAAAATGTTAAAAATGTTTATAGCTAATTTTTTTCAGCACTAATGAAATGGAATATTTTTTAAAGTAATCTTGTAAAGGGTAATAATTAAGGCTTTTAGGTGTCTCAGTACCATAACAAACATGGTGACATGTATATATAAATGAGAGGGAGCTCCAAATACCACATTGAGTTGTCTAGTCTTCCTGTCCCATCTTGTACTTTTCATCAGTGTGTAAGCACAGAAATCAAGGATTTTACAAAGTTCCATGGTAAATGAACATAATATTAGAGCCAGAAAATCTATGCTGGACATTATAGTTCATTGTTTAATAACTGTTTGTCTGGGGGCAAATGATTACTTCTTTCTGCCTTTGTCTTTTAATTTAAAAACTGTGTCTCCTCTTTCCCTAAAACTTGGAATAGCTCTACCTCAAGACCCAGCCATACCACCTCTGGATATACATCCAAATGATTCCTCACCAAACCACAAGGACATCTCCTCATCTATGTTCATTACAGCTTTACTTGTAATAGCTAGAAACTGGAAACAACTCATATGTTCCTCAACCAAAGAATAGATTTTAAAAAAACTGTAGTACATTTACACAATGGAATAATACTCAGCTATCAGAAATAAGGAAATCATGCAATTTGTAGCCAAATGGATGGAACTAGAAAGCTCATACTGAGTGATCTAACCCAGACTCAGAAGGATGCACATGGCATCTGTTCACCTATAATTGAATTTTAACCATGCAGTACAGGATAACTATCCTACAACCAACACACCAAAAAGAACAGGAACATGGACTTTGTTACCTGTTAGTGGAACACTTTGCCCTGATGGAGTTGCCATATAGGTCCCCAGTGCAAAAGGAAGCCCTTATCCCTCTTATGACTTTTGAACTGAGGGGGGCTGATATGTAGGGGCAACCCACTCGAGAGGAGTAGGATAGGTGAGAGGGAGGGGAGAGGGTGGGAGGAGTGGGGAGAGGGGGCTGTGATGGATATGTAACTTGAAGTAATAAATAAATATTTTAAAAGTGTGTCTCATAGCGAAAAGAAGAATCTTTACATACTGCTGGTACGAAAGTAAACCACTGTAAGAATCAGTGACTAAGAATAAAACTTATGACTCAGCTGTATCATTCTGGATATGGTTATATATAATATATATAGATAGATATAGATATAGATGTAGATGTAGATATATAGATATAGATACTATACACACACACACACAACTCTTAAGTCTCATCATAGAGATATTTGGACTTCCACATTTATCACTGTACTCTTTGTGATCACAAATAAATGGAACTATTTTGTATACCTATCATCAAATGGATGAATAAAGGTGAATAAAAGAAAATTGGGTACATATACACAAAGGAATTTTGTTCCTCCATGAGGAAAATGGAAATTGTAACATTTATAGGAAAATATAGATTAGGTTAAGTGTCTTACAAAGATAAGCATCATGTTTTATTTCATGTACAGGCTCTATATATAGATACGTAAATACAGATATACATTAATACATATATATTTATAAAAATATAAAAGACAGCATGAGAAGGCAGGAAGGCAGGAAGAGATCTTGAAGGAGAGAAAAGACTGCAATGGAATACATGTGACAGGAAAGCAGAAGAAGGTATTGTTTTGTGAAAAGGAAAGAGACCAGGAACAATAATAGAAGAAGACAGTGGGGGATGAAGTGAATCAGAACAAAGTATAATGTCATATGTAAAAAAATGCCATAATGGATCTCATTACTTTGTATGTTAACCTAAAAAATAGAAAGGCTGTATCTACCCACCTCATAGAACTGCTAAGGAGGCATCGGGTTTGTAATTGTAAAGAGCTTTGAGCCAGTGCCTTGTACATCCTAAGTGCTATAAGTCTTGACTATCCATGACCCAGACACACATCAGAGGTTTAGGAAATGCTGACTAACTCAGTTAAGTTGTCCCAGTAATGAACTAAACTAATTAAAACTATATTACAAAGGCATGGATTTGAGGATTTGAACATTTGTAACAATTTCAAAGAGAAAATTAAGAATAATCAGAGAGAGAGAGAGACAGAGAGACAGAGAAAGACAGAGACAGAGAGACAGAGAGACTGGACATGATGTGGGATTTTAAAACCTTAAATCTCACTCCTAGTGACACAACTCCTCCTACAAAGGCCACACCTTCTAATTCTTCCGAAAGTAGTTCTACCAACTAGGGACCAAGCACTTAAATATATGAACCTATGGAGTCCCATCTTCATTCAAATCACCACAAAACTGTTAGGCGATGAGTAAACATTTTTAAAAATCAAAATGTATTGGTGGGATATGAGTTTTAATCCCAACTCAGTCAGAAAACTTATTCTGTAGATGTTCAATCTTTGCATTTTATTGGGTGAGACACATTTTCTAGCCCAGTGTGTGGTCTATTTTGGTGGATGTCCCATGTGTACTTACACAACTATATTCTGAAGCTGTTGGACAGAGTGTTCTATGAATGCCAAGGTGGTTCACCCTAGTATCCAAATAATGGCATATCAATACTGATTTGATCATCTTGTTCTCCAAATTACTCCAAGGCACTGTGAAAACCTCAGTTAGTGATTTGTCTCCCTTCAGGTATGTATGTTTTATTTCACAACCTTTAAAGTTCTACTGTTAGGTACATGCACACTTGGGAGTTTTGCTGTTAGTTCATAAGTTAATCATTTTTTTTACCAAATAATTCTATTTATCCTTGGTCTTCTAGTACTTTGATTGATATAAATATAGTTGCAGGATTTTTATTCTTACCATTAGCATTTTTCATTTTCTATTACTTTTCTATTACATGTTTTTGTCTTTATGTGACTGTGTTGAAAATATTCTTTATAAACAGTAGTCGTGATCTCCATTTTAAAATCTATTGTTTAATAGAATGTTCAGTCCATTTATATTTATTATAGTAAGCAGAGCTCCAGTTTTTCCTATATCTGAGTGCTAGGATTACAGGTGTATGATACCATGCTAGCTCTATATCTTTATGTATAAGTTTCAAGTAGTTTCTTTAAGAATGAAAATATAAATCCTTAATTAGTCATAGTAACTCTCTTCTGTTCATACTGTACCACCTTAAAAAATCTTTTGTGTTGTTGCTAGTTATGTTATTTCCACATGGCATAAGATGTCATATTCTACATTCTTACTATCGTCAGTTGTCTTTCAAAAACAGAATAAAGGAGGAAAATAGTCTTTATATCAGCATAATTACATTTTCAGTGCTTTTGATATTTTTCTCTTGGTCCAGATTTCTATTTGGCAATACTTTCCTTCAGTTTGAAGGAATCCCTCTATATTTCTTGTGCTGCAGCTGTGCTGAAAACAAAGACTCCCACAATGGGTTCCACTGCAAAACTCTTCATTTCGTCCTTACTCGAAGGGCTATTTTCTTGGGATATAAATCCCTGGCTTCACTTTATTTTCATTCAGCACTTCAGAGAAGATTATTCATGGTCATCCGTCCTCTACTGTTTCTGATGAGAAGTTGGCTATCATTTTTAATACCATTCTTCTATGTCTAATAAGTCTTGTTCTATAGAAGGTTTCTGTCTTTCTTTATCCTTGATTTTTAGTAATCGGAAAGATGTGTTTGAGGATAGTTTTCATTGAATTTATCCTGCTTGAGTTTTTCTGAGTTTCACAGCTCTCTCAGTTATTTTATGTCATCAGCTTTGGAACTGGAAGTGGGCATTATGACTTTGAGCATTATCTTACACACTTGCTTTCTCTTTCTGAAATCAATGACTTACAAGTTAGGTTGTTTTATATTGCTCCACAATCATTGTCCATCTGTTAATTCTTTGCCTATTTTAATTTATCTTTTAGGTTTTTTCATTAATCTATTTGTTCACTTTACATCCCAATTATAGCTGCTTTCTCTCCCCTCCTCCCAGTCCCAACCTCGTACCCTTTTCCCCCACTACCCCCTTCACCTCTCCATACTAACCTGCCCCAACACATCAAGTGCAATCAGGAATAAGCCCATCCTCTTCCACTGAGGCTAGACAAGGTAGCCCAGATAGTGAAAAGGGATCTAAAGGCAGGCAACAGAGTCTTCTTATGGTGCCTTTGACTCTCCAACTCTCTCAATCCTTCCCTCAACTCTTCCACAAGACTCCCTGAGTTCCACATAATGTTTGTATGAGGGTCTCTGCATCTGTTTCCATCATCTGCAGGATGAAGCCTCTCAGAAGACAGTTATGCTGTGCTCCTGTCTGCAAGCATAGCAGAGTATCATTAATAGTGTCAGAGATTGGATCTCTCCCAGGGAGTGGGTCTGAAGTTGGACCAGTCATTGGTTGTCCATTCCCTCAGACTGCTCCATTTTTATCTTGGCACATCTTATAGGCAGGGGAAATTTTGGGTCGAAGATTTTGTGGGTGGGTTGGTGAGCCCTTCCTCCACTAGAAGTCCTGCTTGGCTACAGGAGGTGACCATTTCAGTCTCCATATCCCGCACTTCTAGGAGTCTCAGCTAGAGTCACCTCCATATCCTCCCAGGAGCCTCCACTGCCCCAGGTCTCTAGCTTGTCCCAGAAATGTCCCCTATCAATTTCCCATCTCTCTCCCAGCCTTCTCATCGCCCACCCCTGCTCTCCCCACACTTGATTCCCACATTTGTTCACCTCCCCATCCAGTTCTGATGTATATTTTATTTCCTCTTCTTAGTTGGATTCAAGCATTCTCCCTTGAACCTTCCTTATTACTTAGCTTCTTTGGGTCTGTGGATTGAAGCATGGTTATCCTGTACCTTATGATTAATATCCACTTATAAGTGAGTATACACCATGTGTGGGTCTGGGTTAACTCACTCAAGATGATCTTTTCTAGTTTCATCCATTTGTCTGTACATTTCATGATTTCCTTGTTTTTAATAGTATTCTGTTGTGTAAATGTACAACATTTTCTTTATCCATTCTTCAGTTGAGGGACATCTCATTTGTTTCTAGTTTCTGGCTATTATAAATGAAGCTGATATTAACATAGTTGAGCAAATGTCCTTGTGGTTTGGTGGAGTATCTTTTGGGTACATGCCCAGGAATGGTGCAGCTGGGTTAGAGGTAGAACCATTCCCAATTTTCTTAGAAACAATCAGATTGATTTCCAAAGTGGTTGTACAAGTTTGTACTCCCAACAGCAATGGAGGAGTCTTCCGTTTACTCCACATCCCCACCAGCATGTGCTGTCACTTGAGTTTGTGATCTTAGCCATTCTGATGGTTGTAAGATGGAATATCAGAATAGTTTTGATTTTTCATTTTCCTGATGACTAAGGATGTTGAGCATTCCTTAAAGTGCTTCTTGGCCATTAGAGATTCCTCTGTTGATAATTCTTGGTTTAGCTGTGTCCTCCATTTTTTGAGTTAGAGTCTTTGATTTGTTGGTGCTTAATTTCTTGAGTTCTTTGTATATTTTGGATATTAGTTTTCTATCAGATGTAGGGTTGGTGAACATCTTCTCCCAATCTGTAAGTTGTCATTTTGTCCTATTGACGGAGTCCTTTCCCTTACAGAAGCTTTTCAGTTTCATGGTGTCCCATTTATTAATTATTGATCATAATGCCTGAGCTGTTGGTATTCTGTTCAGAAAGTTGTCTCCTGTACCAATGCATTTCAAGGCTATTCCCTACTTTATCTTCTATTAGATTTAGTGTATCCAGTTTTATGTTGAGGTCTTTGATTCCCTTGGACTTGAACTTTATTCAGGGTAACAAATACAGATCTATTCACATTTTCTACATGTAGACATCCAGTTTGCCCAGCACCATTTGTTGAAGATGCTTTCATTTTTTCATTGTGTGATTTTTCCTTCATTATCAAAACTTAGGTGTCCACAGGTGTGTGGGTTGATTTCTAGGTCTTTGATTCGATTCCATTGATCAACATGCCTGTTGTTATGCCATTTCCATGCACTTTTTATTAGTATTGCTTTGTAGTACAACTTGAAATCAGGGATGGTGATATTTCCAGAAGTTCTTTTATTGTACACGATTGTTTTCACTATGCTGGGTTTTTGTTTTTCCGTATGAAATTGAGAATTTCTCCTTCAAGGTCTGTAAAAAATTGTGTTGGAATTTTGATGAGAATTGCATTGAATCTGTAGATTGTTTTTGGTAAGATGGCCATTTTTCCTATGTTAATCTGAATGATCAATGAGCATGAGAGATCTTTCTAACTTCTGATATCTTCTTCAATTTCTTTCTTCAGAGACTTGAAGCTTTTGACATATATGTCGGTCACTTGCTTGGTTAGAGTTACACCAAAATATTTTGTATTATTTGTGACTATTGTGAATGGTGTTGTTTCCCTAAGTTCTTTCTCAGCCCATTTATCATTTGTACAAAGGAGGGCTACTGATTTTTTTAGATAATTTTATAACCAGCCACTTTGCTGAAGGTATTTTCAGCTGTAGCAGTTGCTCTGGTAGAATTTTGGTAGTCACTTAGGTATACTACCATTTCATCTGTGAATAAGGATACTTTGGCTTCTTCCTTTCCAATTTTTATCCCCTTGATCTCCTTTAGTTGTTTTATTGCTTTAGCTAGAACTTCAAGTACTATGTTGAAGAGATACAAGAAGTGTAGACAGCCTTGCTGTGTCCCAGATTTTAGTTGAATTGTTTTAAGCTTCTCTCTATTCAACTTCATGTTGGCTATCAGCTTGCTGTATATTACCTTTATTATATTTAGGTATGGCCCTTGTATAGCTGATCTCTCTAAGACTTTTCTCATGAATGGGTATTGGATTTTGTCAAAGGCTTTTTCTGCATCTAATGAGATGATCATGTGTTTTTTCTATCAATTTGTTTATATGGTGGATGACATTGATGGATTTTCATATGTTAAACCATTCCTTCATCCTTGAGATAAAGTCTCCTGGATGATGGTGGAATATGATTTTGACATGTTCCTGGATTTGGTTTGCAAGTATTTTATTGAGTAATTTGCATCAATGTTCATGAGAGAAATTTTTCTGAAATTCTCTTTCCTTGTTGTGTCTTTGTGTAGTTTAGGTATCAGGGTGACTGTGGCTTCATAGAATAAGTTTGCCAATGTTCCTTCTGTTTCTATTTTGTGAAATCATTCGAGGAGTATTGGTATTAACTCTACTTTGAAGTCTGGTAGAATTTTGGCAGTCACTTATGTATACTACCATTTCATCTGTGAATAGGGATACTTTGACTTCTTCTTTTCCAAATTCTATCCCCTTGATCTTCTTTAGTTGTCTTATTGCTGTAGCTATAACTTCTGAGCTAAAAGTATCTGTCCCCGGGCTTTTCTCTTTCTTTCTTTCTTTCTTTCTATTTTTTTTTTTTTTGGTTGGTTGGGAGACTTTTGAGACAATTAAGACCTAATGATTCTTTGGATTTCTTCAGTGTTGTTGTTATGCCCCCCTTTTCATTTCTGATTTTGTTAATTTGGATACTGTTTCTCTGCCTTTTAGTTAGTTTGGCTAAGGGCTTATCTATCTTGTTGATTTTCTCAATGAGCAAGCTCTTAATTTCATTGATTCTTTGTGTTGTTCTCTTTGTTTCTAACATTGATTTCAGCCTTGAGTTTGATTATATCCTGCCATCTACTCCTCTTGGGTTTGTTTCCTTCTTTTTGTTCTAGGGCTTTCGGTGTGCTTTTAAATTGCTAGCATGAGAACTCTCCAATTTCTTTGAAGGCATTTATTGCTATGGAACTTCCTCTTAGCATAGCTTGTGTCCCATAAGTTTGGGTATGTTGTGCCTTCATTTTCATTGAATTCTAGAAATTCTTTAACTTCTTTCCTTATTTCTTCCCTGATCCAGTGGTCATTGAGTAGAAGGTTGTTCAGTTTCCATGAGTTTGTAGGCTTTCTGTTGTTTTTGTTGTTATTGAAATCCAGCTTTAATCTATGATGATCTGATAAAATACAAGGGACTATTTCAACTTTCTTGTATCTGTTGAGGCTTGTTTTGTGACCCAGTATATGGTCAGTTTTGGAGAAGGTTCCATGAGGTGCTGAGAAGATGGTGTATTCTTTTGTGTTTGGGTGAAATGTTCTGTAGATACCTGTTAGGTCCATTTGATTCATAATGTCTGTTAATTTCTTTTTTTTTAAATAATTTATTTTTTATTTCTTCAAGTTACATCTCAATCACAATCCCCTCCCTACTCCCCCCTCCAGTCCCACCCTTCCACCCTCCTCCCCCTCAGCCCCACCATCCTCTTCCCTTCTTTTTTTTTTTTTTTTTTAGTTTAAGGTATTTATTTTTCCCCCCAACAGCTCTCCCTTTCAGTCCAAATAATGGTTCTTTTTCTTATAACTATAAATACAATACAAAACAACAGAAATAAATAGGCCACGATTATAAGAGTTATATGGCTTAGCATACATTCCCAATGTCCAGTCCATATGTATTTGGCACCTGACTTTAACATTCTACTATCTAACCATCTCCATGAGTTTAAAGTTCTATATCTAACTCAGCTTTCATACTAACTTGCCTCATAGTTTTAAAAATATCTTCTTAGATCCAGAACACCCTCTTGATTCCTAAACAACTCAAAATTTAACTATGAGACTCTAGCTATCTATTCTTCAACCACCTCAGAGACCTGAGAGGGATAAATATATCTGATTATATAGGAAGTGCAGGGCCTGCAGCTTCCAAAACTAAAAAATGACATACCAGTGGCTGCCTGGACAGTTCCCATTTTCTCTCCATACATTACAGCACCAATCTTCAGCCATTTGGCCCCATTTCTCTGACAGACATTGGTTGTAGAGCAGGAATTATGAAGGACTTACCTACCCTGTCTTGGCAGAGCTAGGCTGTCGACTTACCTGCTTCCAAGTTTTGTCCTTTTTGGACAGAAGTCTGTCTACAGTTGAAGCAAGGGGTTTTTCTTGCCAAGAGAATGGCTTACCACCAATTTAATCATCTCCCACTGGAGATTCTTCGATTCTCATCTTCTACTTGGAGTAATATAGGGGATGCTGTCAGGAGCTGACATGTCTCGATATCAAAAAATCTTAAGTTAAGAAAACATCTTTGAATGCCATATTCTGCAGATCTCTTGAGGTTTTTGAAGATGCCCTATCTATCTCTTATATTTAGATAAGCAAATATTGCTTGTCTCTTATATCTCTGTTTAGTTTCTGTCTTGATGATCTGTCCATTGGTAAGAGTAGGGTGTTGAAGTTTCCCACTATTAATGTGTGGGGTTCAATGTGTGATTTAAGCTTTAGTGGTGTTTCTTTTATGAATGTGTGTTCCCTTGTATTTGAAGCATAGACATTCAGAATTGAGATGCCATCTTGGTGGATTTTTTCCTTTGAGTATGAAGTGTCCTTCCCCATCTCTTTTGATTAATTTTAGTTGAAAGACTATTTTATTAGATACTAGAGTGGCTATTCCATCTTGCTTCTCAAGTCCATTTGCTTGGAAAGCCTTTTTCTAGCCCTTTACTCTGAGATAATGTCTATCTTTGTTGCTGAGATGTGTTTCTTGTATGCAGCAGAATGATAGAGTTTGTTTTTGCATCCATTCTGTTAGCCTAAGCCTTTTCATTTGGGAATTGAATTCATTGATGTTGAGGGATATTAATGTCCAATGGTTGTTAGTTCCTGTTTCTTTTTTGGTTGGTGGTGGTAGTGTGTGTGTGTGTGTGTGTGTGTGTGTGTGTGTGTGTGTGTGTGTGTGT
>CAJQZJ010032130.1:975400-986523 GCA_907164525.1 Lophiomys imhausi
TGTGTGTGTGTGTGTGTGTGTGTGTGTGTGTGTGTGTGTGTGTGTGTTTCCCTTCTCTTGGTTTTGCTGATGTAGGATTATTTATTTCCTGTGTTTTCCTTGTATAGTTAGCCACTTTGGGTTGGAGTTTTCCTTCTAGTATCTTTTGTAGGGCTGGATTTGTAGATAGATATTGTTTAAATTTGCTTTTGTTGTAGAATATCTTGTTTCTCCATCTGTGGTGATTAAAAGTTTTGCTGGGTATAGTACCCTGTACTGACATCTGTGGTCTCTTAGGGTCTGTAAGATATCCGTCTAGGCCCTTCTGGCTTTTAGAGTCAATATTGAAAAGTTGGGTGTAATTCTAATAGGTCTGCCTTTATATGTTACTTGGCCTTTTTCCCTTACAACTTTTAATATTCTTTCTTCTGTGTATTTATTGTTTTGATTATTATGTAGCAGGAGGATTTTCTTTTATGGTCCAATATAGTTGGTGTTCTATAAGCTTCTTGTATATTTATACACATCTCTTTCTTTAGGTTGGGGAAGTTTTCTTCTATGATTTTTGTTGAAAATATTTTCTGGGCCTTGGAGCTGGGAGTCTTCTCCTTCATCCATTCCTGTTATTCTTAGGTTTGGTCTTTTCATAATGTTCCAATTTCTTGGATGTTTTGTGACAGGAATATTTTATATTTAACATTTGCTTAGACTGATGTATCAACTTCTTTAATCATATTTTCCACGCTTGACATTCTGCCTTCCATCTCTTGTATTCTCTTGGTGTGGTGCTTATGTCTGTAGTTCCTGTTCTCCTCCCTAGGTTTTCATCTCCAGGATTCCCTTAGTTTGTGTTTTCTTTATGGCTCTATTTCCATTTTCAGGTCTTACACAGTTTTATTCATTTCCTTCACCTGTTTGATTCTATTTTCCTGTATTTCTTTAAGGAATTTATTCATTTCCTCTTAAAGGCTCTATCATCTTTATAAGATTGACTTTAAGGTCATCTTCTTGTGCTTCAGCTGTGTTAGAATATCCAGGGTTTGCTATAGTAAGACAGCTGGGCTCTGGTGGTGCCATATTGACTTGGCTTTTGTTGATTGTGTTCTTACACTAGCCTTTCTTTAGCCATCTGGTTGTCCCTCATGTTGGCTGGATGTTCCGGATGCTGACAGGACTCCTCAGAGAGGCAAGCAGGCAGAGCCCTGGGTGTTTCTGGGGTCCATAGGTCGGATGGACCTTTGGTCCCTCCCCAGAAGACCTTCTCGGGAGGGAAGGCAATGGAGCTCTGGAGGACAGAAAGCATCTCACCTCTGCTGGTTGTGCCCCAGGTGGACCTCTGTTGGTTGTGTCCATATCTTTTAGTATTATTTCATATTTATTTAACTTATCTTTTAGTTTATTTTCTGTTGACTTATTTTATGTTCCTTGATTGTCTTCTTATTGTAAATATTAAACCCCTTTAACAATTTTAATTTTAGATGATATTTTTAAACATTTATTTATTACTTCAAGTTACATCTCCATTACCACCCCTCCCTCAATTCCCTCCCTGTCCCACCCTCTCACCTGCTACCCCCTCTCCCACCTATCCCATCCCTCCAGTGTGGGGTGCCTCCATGTATCAGCCCCCCTCAGTCCATTTGTCACATGAGTCTAAGAGCTTCCTCTTGCACAGGAGACATACATGGCAGTTCCACTAGGGTGGAGTGTCCCACTAACAGGTAATCAAGTCCATGTTCCTGTTCTTTTGGATCTATTGATTATAGGATGGTTATCCTGTACTATAGTGGCTAAATACAGTTATAAGTGAATATATGCCATGTGTATCTTTCTGAGTCTGAGTTAGATGATTCATGATGAGCTTTTCTAGTTCCATCCATTTGGTTGCAAATTGCATGATTTCCTTGTTTCTGATAGCTGAGTAGTATTCCATTGTGTAAATAAATGTACCACAGTTTTTAATCCATTCTTTGGTTGAAGGACACCTGAGTTGTTTCCAGTTTCTAGCTGTTACAAATAAAGCTGCTATGAACATAGTTGAGGAGATGCCCTTGTGGATTGGTGAGGAATCTTTTGGATATATGCCCAGGAGTGGTATGGCTGATTCTTGAGGTAGAGCTATTCCAAGTTTTCTAAGACATTGCCAGACTGATTTCCACAGTGGTTGTACAAGTTTTCACTCCCACCGACAATGTGGGAGAGTTCCCCTTTCTCTGCAACCTCGACAGCATATGTTGTCTTTTGAGTTTTTGATCTTAGCCATTTTGACAGGAGTGAGATGGAATCTCAGAGTCATCCTGAGTTGCATTTCTCTGACGATTAAGAATGTTAAGCATTTTTTCAAGTGACTCTTGGCCATTCTAGATTCCTCTTTTGTGAATTCTCAGTTTAGCTCTGTACCCCATTTTTTGATTGGGTTACTTGGTTTGTTGGTGTTTAATTTCTTGAGTTCTTTATGAATTTTGGATATTATCCCTCTGTCAGATATGGGGTTGGTGAAGATCTTTAGCTAAATCAATCCTGCACAATAAAATATCATCTGGAATTATCACCATCCCTGATTTCAAGCTATACTACAGAGCAATAGTAATAAAAACAGCATGGAATAGTAATAAAAACAGCACGGTACTGGTATAGAAACAGACCAGTGGATCAATGGAATCAAATTGAAAACCCAGAAATAAACCTACACACCTATGGCCACTTAATTTTTGACAAAGAAGTCAAAACCGTACAATGGAAAAATGACAGCATCTTCAACAAATGGTGCTGGACTAGCTAGATGTCAACATGTAAAAGAATGCAAATAGACCCATATTTATCACTGTGCACAAAACTTAAGTCCAAGTGGATCAAAGATCTTAGCATAAAACCAGACACACTAAATCTAATAGAAGAGAAAGTGGGGAAAAAGCCTTGAACTCATTGGCCCAGGTGACAACTTCCTGAACAGAACACCAATAGCTCAGGCCCTAAGACCAACGATCAATAAATGGTACCTCACGAAACTGAAAAGCTTCTGTAAGGCAAAGGACACTGTCATTAGAACAAAACGGCAGCCTACAGATTAGATGATTTTTTTTATAATTAAAGTTTGTTGAAATTTGTTTTTATTTTATGTGTATGGATATTTTTTCCTGATGCATCACATGTGTGCAGCACTTGTGGAGGTCAGAAAAGGCATCAGAGACCCTGGAACTGGAGTTACAGATGGTTGTGAGTCACTATGTAATCAAACCCAGGTCCTCTGGAAGAGCTGTGAATACTCTTAACTGCTGAGCTATCACTCGATTCATTATTTTCAAATGTTATTTTAAAGTTCTGCACGTTCTCCTGAAATTCTCTATGTTCACTTACCATTCCATTTTTCCTAGAAATTTACTTTTATAATAATTATTTAAAGCCCTTGAGTATTAGTTTTTAATAACCATTTCTGATGGTTGCCTGATCTTTCACATCTCTGATTATGTTTCTCTTTTTCAGAAAAGAGGGTTTCATTGTATAGTACAGGCTGACCTCACACTTTACTGTTCCAGCCTCAGGCTTCTCAGTACTATTTCGTTTAGTGTCTTTTAAAAAATATTGTATTCTAGGCACTGTAGTTTAGTAGTTATTCTTTTCTTTTAATCTTCCCCTTGAAGACTGTATCTTGTTTTAGAAGGCAGTTAAATTGTTGATTGATCTCCTACTTCCTCTTGTACTGTCCGGGTGCATTTTAATTTTCCTTTGGCTTCAGAGTATACTCCATAGACTGGGAATATAATTTTTCTGAGATTTAATGAAAAGCCTATGCTTTGTAAACACCTGTAAAGAACCAAACTTGAACACCAAAATTTGACACCCTGCACCCGGGCAGCTGCTTGATCCTCTATTCATACTTAACATTCCAACTGCTGTTTTCTTTTGCATACCTTAGTATGACCCTGTACCAACGGCCAAAACCTTGAGGGTAGTCTGTGATGATTTTTTTTTCTGGAATTCCCCTCTTCACTTTCCAGATAATCTGATAACACTATACTCAAGCCTTTGACCCCATAGCACCTCTTACACATGGAGCCTGTGAACAAATCTGTACCTTTAAGCAAAAGCATAAGTCTGTATGGAAGCCACCTGGCTGCCTTTCTATCTTTGAAGAGATGTTGATTGCTCTCACTGCCTTTGAAGAGTCTATTTTGAATATTCATCGAGAGTGTTTTACTGTTATTGGCATTATATTAGTATTTCTCCACCATTACCTGAGACCCGGAAACCCACCAGTGTTCACAGCTCTTTGAAGATGTTGAATATGAGAATATTGTTGTAAAGAAGGAATTTCCAGAAGTGTGCTTGTACACATCAAGGTAAGGGGCTCTAAGAAGAGGACTAAGGTATCAAGCAAGAGAATGAGAGAGCTAGTAGATGGTATTATTAGTGATGGGATTAAATTGAGTGTGGCTTCAACATATATATGAGAAAAGAGAGAGGGTGAAGACACACCCAAAGAAAGAGTAAGGATGGAAGGTGAATGTGAATTAGGAATTACTGTGGAGAAAGACAAAACTTGTGGGAAATGAGCTGAACAGAATGACACCAGGCAGAATTCAAATTTCTTTATGGAACACTTAATGGTTGTGAAGGAATCAAGATGATAAAATCATGCATGACTCTACACCAACAGGATCTGGATCCTTGTGGGTGTTGTGCCATGTACTGAGATATGCAATTTTGGAATGAAAATGAGGCAGGACAAAGGAAGTGATGATAGGACACTCACAGGGTCTGTAGGATACCAAGAGAAAGTTTTGACATGAGGAGTGGGGGTTGAAATGCAAAATCTCCCCTATAGGCTCATGCATCTGAACCCTTGGTTCCCAGTAGGTGGTGCTATTTAGGGAAATTACAGAGCCTGCCTTTAGGGGATGGAACCTTCCTGAAATAAGTATGCCACTGGAGGCAGGTTTTAAATGTTTATTGCCTTGCCCCACTACCTGTTCTCTCTCTCTCTCTCTCTCTCTCTCTCTCTCTCTCTCTCTCTCTCTTCCTCTTTCCCTACCTCCTTCCCTCTCCTTCTGTGTGAATGAAATGTAATCAGCCAGCTTCTTGCCAAATGGAGTGATGAGGAACCATGCTGACCTGGATTGGAGAAGACTGACAGAGAGTTGGGTATAAGACTGGAGTAAAATTAAATGCCAAGAAACCAAATAATCCAATCAAAAAATGGGGAACAGAACCAAAGAGAGAATTCACAAAAGAAGAATCCCTAAAGGCTGAGGGACACTTGAAGAAGTGCTCAACATCCTTAATCATCAGAGAAATGCAACTCAAGATGACTCTGAGATTCCATCTCACACCTGTCAGAATGGCTAAGATCAAAAATACAAATGACAGCACATGCTGGTGAGGTTGTGGAGAAAGGGGAACACTTCTCCATTGCTGGTGGGAGTGCAAGCTTGTACAACCACTATGGAAATCAGTCTGGTGATATCTTAGAAAACTTGGAATAGCTCTGCCTCAAGACCCAGCCATACCACTTCTGGGTATACATCCAAATGACTCCTCACCGAATCACAAGGACATTTCCTCATCTATGTTCATAGCAGCCTTATTTGTAACAGCTAGAAACTGGAAACAACCCAGATGTCCCTCAACCAAAGAATGGATTAAAAAACTGTGGTACATCTATACAATGGAATACTACTCAACCATCAGAAACAATGAAATCATGCAATTTGCAGCCAAATGGATGGAGCTAAGAAGCTCATCCTGAGTGAGCTAACCCAGACACAGAAAGATGCACATGCCGTCTATTCACATATAATAGGATTTTAGCCATATAGTACAGGATAACTATACTACAGCCAATACACCAAAGGGAACAGGAACATAGACTTGGTTACCTGTCAATGAGACATTTTGCCCTAGTGGGGCTTCCTTGTAGGCCCCCAGTGTATGAGGAGGCTCTTGGCCATCATATGACTGCTGAACTAGGGTGGGGGACTGATAGGTAAGGTAAGGACACTCCACTCTGGAGGAGTGGGATGGAAGGGATAGGGGGTAGATGGTGGGAGGGCAGGACTGGGAGGAACTGAAAGAGGGTACTGTGATGGAGATGTAACCTGAAGTAATAAATAAACATTAAAAAATAATTTAAAAAAAGAGGAAACATGGCACAGCAAAGGGCATCATTGGTGGCAATTTTCTAAATACTAAGGGTCCAATCATCATGGCTTCATGGTGCCAGGTTGTACGATGGAGGACACAGTGCTGACATAGAGGAGATGGAAGTTTGGCCACCGTTCTGTTAGACATAGACATTCCCGTTCCTTGGGTGACAAAATGCCTGTTACAAGACTTACTTTCCAGGACAGGGATGAACAGAATGGCTGGGCATGTGTATTAGCACACCTCAGTGGCCTAGCTCCATGGTGTTAGGCTGTAGCAGTACAGTGCATGTCTGCACTGCCCAGAACTTTATGTTGGATTAGTGTTCAGATTATCCTGGAGACTGTTGCTGTTTTTCTGTAGACAAGACAGAGAAGCATGTTTATTTGTCCCCCTGTGGACTCATCACCTGAATGATTGGAATAGGATCCCAACTGCTCAGATCCAGAAGGCACAAGTCCACATTCTAGTTCTTTATAGTGAGCACCTACACTGCTTTCTTAGGTTAGTTTTTCTATATCTTTTACATTTGCATTCAGTCTTCTGATTGGCTATTTCTAACAGGTAGGAAATGGAGAGAGAAACAAATGTCAAAAATAAAAGCATGGCCGGGCGGTGGTGGCGCACGCCTTTAATCCCAGCACTTGGGAGGCAGAGGCAGGCGGATCACTGTGAGTTCGAGGCCAGCCTGGTCTACAAAGTGAGTCCAGGACAGCCAAGGAAACACAGAGAAACCCTGTCTCGAAAAACCAAAAAAAAATAATAATAATAGCATGAACGTCAATGCAATGCACATTGAGTATATTAATGTACTTGTCATTTGCTGGATCCATCGTTAGAGAACAAAAGAGAAAAGTGCACCCTTTTAACTCTGAGATCTCTTCTTATCTATCTTTTCCTCCTCCCTGCCTGAGTTATTAATGCTGCCATGTTAACTTACCTGCTACAGGCAATGCCGGCCCCTTTATATTTAAAAGTAATCTGTCCCTTAGTGAAGGATATCTCCACAAAGAATTTATTCAGTGTGTAAAGTAGTACCAAGGCTCTGCTGTTCATTTGTCACCTGCTTGTTCCAAGCAGGCAAATGGCCCCAGGTGAATTATGAGTAGGAATTATTCACACCCAGGCACCTTTTCGCACAGTTCCTTGCTCTTCAAACCTAATAGCTACTACTTTGGTCTCGATTAGTGGTATTATTTTCTTTCTCCACCAACTCAGCAACTTGCTAATTAGTTCACAAAGATGTACCTCTTTTCTGCTATTAAAAAAAAAAAAACTTCTTTCAAGTGGTTTCTTTTACACAGAAAAATGAGATGTTGCATTTGTTGTAGAGCTTTAAAAATGAAAGTCATGTTCCATCTAAACCTTGAGATAAAACCAAAATCAAGCTTGTGATATTTTGAAGCAAAATGCTGACTCATAAATTTACAAATCACTCTCTTTGCAGAGAAAACTAGATATTTATTCAAAAATGAAGCTGACTTTAGTCTCTCCAATATGTAAAATGTTATGCAAAGTAAACTCTCTGGTCAGAGCACCCAACTGTCACAATGCAGATTGTTTCTGGGAGGAAATGTTTAAAGCATTTTCAGATGTTAAGATTTCTGGACATTTAGGTTTCCAATCTTATTTCTCCTTTTCATGCCGTGTGTATTCACTCACTAAAGTTTCATTCTTAAATAATGACCTGAACAAGCAATATGAACTGAGACATTTTTTTCAGTCATTTTCACATAATATCTTGTTTATCCTCAACTTCCTGACATTTGTAAAATAGATTATTTTAAGTAATTCAAAACCACTCTGGGAAAAGCCTGGGTGTTATTTCATCTGAATTGTATCAGGGGATGACCACAGAGAGTTCCTAGCTATGACACTCCAGGATTTGCTGCTTTCTTCATGAAGATATTTCATATAATCTTTCTCTCACTTCATATAAACTCCACTATGCTTTCTGCAGAGCCTTTGGAGCATGAGACAGTTGGTACACAGAGTATTTATTGCAAGGAGCTCTCAAACAGCTGCTTTTTCAGCTAAAGCATGCTTAGAAAAATTAAGAAACCCTTGACCTAAAGATCCATTTCTTAATAGAGCACTTTCATCATAATTTTTGCCTTGAGCCCTACTTTGTCACTTGAATATATGTATATATATATATATATATATATATATCCTAAGACATTTCTCCTCAAAATAGGATGATAGGATATTATTTCATCTCTTTGGAGGTGGATCATCTCTACCTCTGCCTGATTACACTGGATGGAACAAATAATCACTGTTCCATCTTTCAATCCCTAAAGCATCACCTTCTGACTTGAAATTTGAATTACTCTCCTGATAATCTGTGGAACCTATGTTCAAATACCTTCACTCTTTTATTTAAAGATGTAGACGGTACTTAAAATGCATACAAGAAGGCTTACTATTACCCTTCCACAAAACCTTAGTTAACAACTAAGTCCAAAACTAAGAAAAACAGATTTCTACTTCCAAGCATGGGGCTGGAATGGAAAAACATATTCTGACCCATGTTTG
The DNA here is from genome assembly GCA_907164525.1 of Lophiomys imhausi. Classification (NCBI taxonomy): domain Eukaryota; kingdom Metazoa; phylum Chordata; class Mammalia; order Rodentia; family Muridae; genus Lophiomys; species Lophiomys imhausi. The sequence continues at coordinate 984,059 of CAJQZJ010032130.1, forward strand.
AGGAGCAGTAACTTCTGTTCTGCTAAACTAGAGTACGTTCTGTGAAAAAAATATAGCCACAAAGATTTTTTTTTTTTTTTTTTTAGTTCATGAGAAAAATTTTACTACCTTCTGTGGCCACCTTTCAAACTGAAAGGTGGACACTGAGGCTTTGCTCACTGCAGTGTCTTAGAGTAGGTGTCAAGAACACCTTGTCCCAGGACTGCTTGGCCAGGAACATGATTACTGTATGAGCATGAGGACCTGAGTTCAGATCATTAGAACCCACAGGAAACAGCTAAGTGTGGTTGTTTGCCTTTAACCCCAGGCCTGGCGCTATGGTGACTGAAGGATTCCAGCTAGCCTAATGTAATCAGTGACCTCTGGGTTCATTGACAGCTATCATTATTAAGACATCCAAACACTGATTTACAGCCTTTATATTCATACACTCATGCACATGTACACACACACACACACACACACACACACACACACACACACACGAATATATATGCTCACAAACACACCAACACACATTCACAAATACAACAAATGAAAACAAATGACACCTTGTGCTTAAAAATGCTAAACTGGGACAGCAAAGTGATTCTTGAACAAAGATCAGTCAGAAGTTACTGCTCCTCAAACATGGGTCAGAATATGTTTTTTTTTTTCCATTCCAGCCCCATGCTTGGGACTAGAAATCTGTTTTTCTTATTTTTGGACATAGTGTGTAGGTGGTCCTTAGAGCATACTTTGAGAAATTGTGGCAAGGCTAAATTTTCAGTCATTGTCTTTTATGTACCTATCTCCTGATCAATCCACTTCTGTCAATGACAAAGTGGCAAGCTAGCTTCGGCAGTCTGATATAGTTAAAAAATGAAGCAAGCCACTGACCTGGACCCACTAGCACCACTTTCAAGCCTACAGTCTGCCATGGACAGCAATAGTACTGAACAAATTTGTTTCTTTTCCAAAGTGTACAAGTTTAATAGGAAACTAGGTATGCCTTTCATCTTCCATCTTGTTCACTGAAAGTAATACAGACAATCCCACTGAGAGCAACTCACTAATTTGAAGCATTTATCTTCATAAGATCTGACGGACTGTCCTTAGGACAGACATCAAGAGCAAGGGCTTTCCTTTTTGCGATGTGGAGTGATCTCCTCTTACTATTGTGTCCGTTCACTCTGCTGCTGTTGCCAAATTAACCATTTCATGTTGGGCACCTTGTTATCCAATAGGAAAAGGAAATGGCAAAATCAGTCACATGGCACGTTTTCTACCCTCACTGTTGATGGGAAATATTGAGTTTGTGAGTTAGACACTTAACAGGGAGGGGAAAGAGACTGAAGATTAAAGGTCTGTCATGAGCACTTGGGTGGTGAAGTTGAAGCAACATCTGACATGAATCTTCCATCCAAATTCTGTGTCAGATTCAAGCAGAAAGAGAAAGAATAGTCTGTAGTTTTGTTTGTGATTATCAGTGTTGGCTCCTGCCCTGGGCTACAGGTATCAGTGAAAAGCAGCTTTGGAGAAAAGTAGACCCTGCTAAACTTCACACTTCAGTTGCATTGTTGGTTTCCCTGTCCTCCATTCTTAGAATTTTCCTGGTAAGGATGACAGCACCAAAGACAATATAGTCCAAGAAGGTCTGTGCATTACCATTCTACACAAGCTGTGCTTATTACTAAGTCAATGCGTCAATGTGTGTGTGTTTCTGTGTAACACGCTAAGCATTCACTTTGGTCTATATATACATATATATATATGTATATAATCATCTGTGAAAATGTATATTATATATACACACTCTTCAAGAATTACATATATATAATGTGTTCTGATCATATCCAGCCCCCACCACCCTGTTCTAATTCTGTTCTGATTTGCCAACCACATCTCCTTACCAATTTCATATTCTTTCTTTTAAAAACACTGAATCCAATTAGTATTGCCTGTATGTACATGAATGTGGTGCCATTCACTACAGCTCTAGACAACCTACCAGGAGCCACAATCATTAGGAAATATTATTCCGTCACCCCAGTAGTCATCAACTGCCAGTAATTGCTCAGCTATGGGTAGTGCCACATGTTCCATCTCCCATCCTTGCTAGAATTGAGGTTAGCTTGATGCTGTTCAGGTCTATGCAGGTTACCACAGCCACAGTGTCCCTATCATTACCAGAAGACACTTGGTCATAGCTGACCCCACTGATGTCGGGCTCTTACAAACTTCTGCCACCTTTTTCACGATATCCCCTGAACCTTGTTAGAGGAGGGATGAAGGGATGTATATGTCATTTAAGTGACACCACAGTCACTCTATGCACTTTGAACAGTTATGAATCTGCATTAACTGATGCCCACGCAAAGGGAAGCTTCTCTGATGATGACTGGGAGCTGCATTAACCTTCGTGTATAAAGATAAATCTCTATCTATCTATCTATCTATCTATCTATCTATCTATCTATCTATCT
>CAJQZJ010032130.1:986533-1002312 GCA_907164525.1 Lophiomys imhausi
TCTATCTATCTATCTATCTATCTATCTATCTATCTATCTATCTATCTATCTGTCTGTCTGTCTATCTCCCTGTCTCTTTTAAAATCTAAAGGTCCTTGGTTTGATCCAGGGTTTTGGCAACATATGCTTCTGTTTTTCTTTGGTGTTTTTTTTTTTGCTTGTTTTGTTTTCTTTATTATCTATCTATCTATTTACCTTGCATCCTGATCACAGTCCCCCTCTCTCCTCTCCTTCCAGTCTCACCCTCCTACCCTCTTTCAACTAGCCTGGACCCATGGGGGCTCACAGAGACTGAACCACCAACCAAAGAGCATGCATTGACTGGACCTAGGTCCCTTATACTTTTGTAGCCAATGGACAGCTTGATCTTTATGTGGGTCCCCTAACAATTGGAGTAGGGGTTGCTTCTGACTTGGACTCTGTTGCTTGCCATTGGATCCCTTTTCCCTAGCTGGGCTGCCTTGCCTGGCCTCACTGGAAGATGATGGGTTTAGTCCTGATGCAACTTGATGTGCCAGGGTGGGTTGGTATGGGGAGGTCCCCTTCTCTGAGGAGAAGTAGAAGGGAGAATGGCAGAAAAGATAAATCTTTACAAATCAGTTTGATACTCTGTCCATTAGCAAATTAAATAGTAGTAGTCACTCCCCCTGAGCTTATGACTTCCCCAACCATGGGTTCCTAGCTAAGTTTATAATGCCAGGCAAGAGTTTTCTCTTGTGGAGAGGGCCTTCAGTCCTATTTTTCTTAAAGTGATTGGTTGCTCTGATAACATTCATGTCATTATTACACTAATAGATGTATCTTGCCAAGCTGGTCATGTAACTTTCACCACTCGTAGGTAAGACTGTTGACAACTTTGATTCTAGTAAATGTACAAGACCATTGACAAATACAATAGCTTGTATCATTTAGTGAGTCTCTGGTAATCCCCCAAAAAGCATCTCAATAGGAGATATGTCATACCCATCACTGGGATTTTATATAATAATGTGTGGCTTCTGGGAGGAGAATTATCTCTCCGTGTAGGATACATCCATTCAAATTCATTTTAATGCGTTTATAAATAAGTAGACTTCTAAATGACTTTTTCCAATTTTCTCTGTGTTAGTTGTTCCTCTCCAATATGTCTTCTTTCCCATCATAGCGGCCCCTCCTCCCTCCCTGCAGCCACTGTCTAGTGCTAACTGGGCACAGTGGCTGTGTTTTCAGTATCTGTGATGAATGCTGCATGTCCCTTGTAAGTGAGAATATTTAGAACTGATGGTTTTTCTGAGATATTAATAAGTATTTGAAGGGAATTTAACTGAGTTATCTGTGGAGATTTAACAGAAATTTTTCTATCTTTAAGGAAAATATTTATAGAAGTCATTTCCACAAAGACTTTGGAACCCTGAATCTTATAAATATCTGCCCATGTTCCTTTCCAACTTCTCAGGGGCCAGAACTCAGTTTGTAGTCATATGCTTATTTCCTTAAAAACAAAAATACCATGTAGGGGATAAAAAAAAGTATGTCTGCCTTGGAATTTTGGTTCAGTTTAAGAGTAGGAAGCAGGGATTGGAGGGTCCAAACCCTGAGAAGCCAACTGTTGCTCTCTAGCACTTAGTTGCCCAAGCTTCGTGCCCACATCTGTCCTGCATCTGTGAGTCTCATGAAGCTAATACACTGTGAGGAGCAGGCCGGGCACTGAAGATGTTCCCAGAGCAGCAAGTAGTACTCATGAGCCTTACAGCTATGAGTACAGTGCATTGTCTCTGTCTTCTGCTAGCCTTCAGCTCCAGTGTGCCACTTTCTCAACTCTCCTGGGAACCTCCTGTTATTCTCTAGCTTCTTTTTGTTATGTAATTAGAAGGCCAGGAAATACATATCCTCCCACCCTGCTGCTGGGTACCACTTAGAGACAACAGGGAAAAACCTCACTGTGGTTTCTGAATTCTGTAAGAACAGCTTCATCATTATCCAAAAGGAAGAGAAGCATGCTGGCTAGTTTTATGTCAGTTCGACACAAGCTATAGTCATATGAGGAAAGGCAACCTCAGTTGAGATATTGCCTCCATAAGATGTTAGGCAAGTCTGTAAGGCATTTTCTTAACTAGTGATGTGGGAGACTCCAGTCCATTGTGGATGGTACCCCCCTTGTACTGGTAGTTCTGACTGTTATAGAAAAAAAAAAAAGCAAGCAGAGCAAGCCATGGATAGAATGCAGTAAGCATCATTCCTCTGTTGCTTTGATGCAGAAAGACCTATCTCCAGGTCCCTACCCTATTAGAGTGCCTGCCTTGGCTTCCTTCAGTGGGCTATGATTTGGGATATGTAAGCTTTTGCTCCCCAAGTTAGTTTTGGTCATGGTGTTTAATCACAGCAATAGCAACCATAACTAAGATGCAAGATTAAGTGAAATAGCAAAGGAATGTGTGGGAGAGGGAATGATGCTCCATGTGCCTCCTGTTAACACTAAAGGAAGTTTAAGGCTAAAACATGAACCTTATCTTGAGACTTAATGTCTCCCTTTTCATTTAGCTTTGCTCTATCAATCTCCCCATGCTTGCTAGTTTTGTTTATCCCAATCCCACCACGCTGTGGGTGCTCCACCTTCCTCCAAGATGGTTGCTTGGACCCCCTTAACTTATCCATAAACCTTTCTCTTATTGGACACTCTGTCTTTCTTCTATACTAATTTCTGTAACTTTCTGGATGGGGAAGCTCTTGAGAATACCACCTTCAGAATGTCTCATCACAACGCCAGCTGAAAGCTAGAGTGCCAGGGTTGCCAGGTTCCCGTGAGGCATCTACAGATCCTGTTGTAGGACCTGAGCTATCTACGGGTGTAAGTTTCAGTCTGACACCTTACATATTCTAAACCCACTTTATGCATTTTTATATATTTCAGAGCCATGGAAAACGTCCGTGCTTTAGCAATCTCTTCACATTAGCTGTAGGATTAATGCTGCTCATTAGTACAGTTTGCCTTTCTAGATGCCACACGTTTCCGAGGGGCCATCTATTGGCACCTTAGTTGTTTAACATGCCAGCCATGTAATGCCAGGCAAAAAAAAAAAAAAGTTGGCTCAACAGAGAACCGAATCAACCATCCAACCTGTCACTTAAGCTTTTCCCAGAAGGCGTTTTATAAACCAGCTGCCCAGCGTTTGTATTCTCCTTTCCCTTCACCCTCTCCTCTCCTTCTTATTTTTAAGAACATGAGGCAGCCACTGGTATATCATTTCTTAGTTTTGAAAGCTGCGGGCCCTGCACTTCCTATAATCAGATATATTTATCCCTCTCAGGTCTCTGAGGTGGTTGAAGAATAGATAGCTAGAGTCTCATAGTTAAATTTTGAGTTGTTTAGGAATCCAGAGGGTGTTCTGGATCTAAGAAGATGTTTTTAAAATTGTGATGCATGTTAGTATGAAAACTGAGTTTGATATAGAACTTTAAATTCATGGAGATGGTTAGATAGTAGAATGTTAAAGTCAGGTGCCAAATACATATGGACTGGACATTGGGAATGTATGCTAAGCCATATAACTCTCATAATTGTGGCCTAATTGTTTCTGTTGTTTTGTATTGTATTTATTGTTATAAGAGAAAGAACCATTTGTTGGACTGAAAGGGGGAGCTGTTGGGGAGAAAAGATATACCTTAAACTTAAAAAAAAAAAGGGAAAAGGATAGGGGGTTGAAGGGGAAGAGGGTGGGAGGGTGGGACTGGAGGGGTGAGTAGGGAGGGGATTGTGATTGAGATGTAACTTGAAGAAATAAAAAATAAATTATAAAAAAAATTAATGAACTTAAAAAAAAGATAACAATGTGATTGGGAGGAAGATTTTCAGTCTTTCTGAGTCTCAGTTTCTTCATGTATAAAATATTACAATCTCGTCCCCAAAAGGATTTTGAGATAAGAGTTAAATGTGATAGTACTTAAAGAGTATACATACTTAACAATGTCTAGTACAAGCTATGTAGATAGGTACATTGATACATATAAAATGGATAAGTGATGATTGATTGATAGATGGACAGTCAGACAGATGACACATAGAGAGAGATAGCAGGACTGATAAATTGTATACTGATTTCTTTGGTTAGCTATAGAGATGTATCTCAACTGACCTACTTCTAATATAATTATAAAACAATTAACCTTTGCAGGTAACAGAGCTACATTTTAAAAGAACTTAACAGTATAAATATTTTAGTGAAATCTGGTTGGTGTAGAATGTGGGTGTTTGGTTAATGACTGGTTCTGATTTTGAATTATAAGCACAGTACAAATAATTATGTATCATCAATAATTGATTGGAAGTTCATAATGAGCTCATCTCTCCTGTAGGTGGATGAGATAATGTCTGTAAAATACTCAAAGCTCCTGGATATAAGCTGTGTATCCATCTCTCTATGTCCTGATGCTGTCCCACTAGATACCGGCCTTATCCAAATTCTCTGCAGACTCAGTGAAGTCTAGTTGACTTGGAATACTTTTTAAAAGAAAAGAATAATGATTTTCTATACAAAAAAAAAGCATGGAAAATATTCTTATGCATGTCTTTGAGTAGAGCTACCTGGAACCACTTTGAGGAGATGGTTATCAGTCCAGTTTGAGACAGCGTAGTTAGACAGAATAAACACAATGGATATAGAAGCTAGATTACTAGGAACAGAGGCCTACATGGCACTCTCAGCCATAGTGCCCCTTAAGAAAGAAACTTCCTTTGTCTACACAATTTAAAATATATGACAACAAACACCAGCTAAATTTGTTCCTTGACTAGGCAATCTCAAGCAGCATGGTAGAGTATAAAGAGGATGTATGCATCAGTTTTCCACTATTGTAACAAAATATCTGAGTCTGGGACTTTATAAAGTAAAGTATATTTAGTTCATAGTTTGGGAAACTGAGAGTCTAAGACTGGCTTTTTATTTATTTGCCTCTATAAAGGTGTAAAGAAGGTGGCATTGCAGCAAATGAGAGAGAAGACCACATAGTGAGATAGGAAATATAAATATAAATAAAGCCAATCTTTATTTATAGCAACCCACTGTTATAGAAACTAAAGTTTCATGAGAACTATATTAATCCCATCCTAGAACAGTCTTCCATGGCCCTAGCTACCACTTGCTCTAGTCTTTATATTTTAACAGTCCTATAACTTGGAAATTTCTACTTCAATTAATGAGGTTTTAGACAGAAGGGAAAAGTAATACAAAGCACAGAAAGTAGAAACACAATTCATCTTGACCACTCATTAAACAAAAATTTGCATTTTTCTATATGCAGGAGATCCTTCTTGTCTGAGTAGAAAAAAGCATCTTTATCCTTTCTGACCAAGCTACTACCTGGGTGACTTTCTTAATCACAACATTCCCAAAAGGGTTCACATCAGTCTTCATATACCAGCCCCCTAATATAATATTGTGTGTGTGTGTGTGTGTGTGTGTGTGTATGTATGTATCTATCTATCTATATGTGTGTGTATGTATGTATGTATCTATGTGTTTGTACTTATTTTATTTATAAAGTCTCATGAACACAAGCTTCTTCAAATAGGTTACAGTTTACTAACTTAAAGGATAGGAAAAATGTTTATTTTGATTCTTTGTTCACACAGTAGCTAGTTCAACACTGAATATATATTTATGTTCCTTAAATAGTTATTGGTTGTGTGATGGCTTGGGAAAAGAGGTGAGATTAATTATATGGACTTTAGGGATTCTCTTTGAGTGGAAATACGCATCAGTTTCTGACATTTATCCTCTCTTCCAGAATCAGTATATCTCTACAGATATCTCAGAAATATCCACACATTAACACAAAGAGTTCACCCATCTCCCATCATCTGTTGGTCTATCTTGCCATGGACAATGTCCTGAATGTAATTTCTCTTTTTGTTAATGTTTGTTTATTACTTCAAGTTACATCTGTATCACAGCCCCTTCCTCCACCCCTCCCAGCCCTACCCTTTCCCCCCCTCCCACCTATCCTACTCTTCTGGACTAGGGTGCCCCCACATATCAGCCCCCCTCAGTTCATCAGTCAAATAAAGACTAAGAGCTTCCTCTTGCACTGAGGGCCAATATGGCAGCTCCACTACAGCAAAGTGTCCCATTAACATGTAACCAAGTCCATGTTCCTGTTCCTTTGAGTCTATTGATTGTAGAATAGTTATCCTGTACTATATGGCTAAAATCCAGTTATAAGTGAGTACATGCTATGTGTATCTTTCTGGGTCTGGACTAACTCTCTCAGGATGAACTTTTCTAGCTCCATATATTTGGTTGCAAAATGCATGATTTCCTTGTTTCTTGTAGCTGAGTAGTATTGCATTGTATAAATGTACCACAGGTTTTTTTATCCGTTTGTTAGTTGAGGGACATCTGGGTTGTTTCCAGTTTCTAGCTATTACAAATAAGGCTGCTATGAACATAGTCTAAGAGTTGTTTTTGTGGTTTGGTGAGGAATCTTTTGAATGTATACCCAGAAGTGGTATGGCTAGGTCTTGTGGTAGAGCTATTACAAATTTTCTAAAATATCGCCAGACTGATTTCCATAGTGGTTGAACAAGTTTTCACTCCCACCAGCAATGGAGGAGTGTTCCCCTTTCTCCACAACTTTGCCATTTTGTCATTTGAGTTTTTGATCTTAGCCATTCTGACAGGTGTGAGATGGAATCTCAGAGTCGTCTTGAGTTGCATTTCTCTGATGATTAAGGATGTTGAGCATTTCTTTAAGTGTCTCTCGGCCATTAGAGATTCCTCTTTTGTGAATTCTCAGTTTAGCTCTGTACCCCATTTTTTGATTGGGTTGTTTGGTTTCTTGGTGTTTAATTTGTACTGTGTTCTCACCACGGTCTTACTGATTGCTATTTGCACCCTATCCCACCAATGGAAAATTGGTCACCCTCTCTTTCATTAGCCCCCATATCCAATTAGTCACTATGCCCCATCTCTTCTAACTTTCCTAGAGGTTTCTAAATACCTCCATTATCCCCATCCCTACTGCCGCTTCTTTAATTCAAGCCATTGCTTCTGAAATAATCTCCTGATTTGTCTCTCCATTGGCCTACACCACTTTACATTATATCTACAATGTTTTTTCAAAGGTGATAAATAGATCATATTATTTTCTACAAAACTCTCTTAATTGTGCCCCCATTGCTGTAAAGATAACATCTGAGGTTTTGTTTGCTTTTGTTTTTGATTTTGAAAATAAGATGCAAGACAATTCTCAAACAATCGCCAACTCCTTTTACCTCACTAATCACTTCCCAGTCTTGGTAGCTCTACCCTGACAAAAACATTTTCTTATACGCAATCAACTCTTCATTCACCCATGGCTTCCCCACCTCAATCACCACCTTCACCCACCACAATGACCTTCAATTTGATTCTTCCCACAGACTTCCTTACTCAAAAAGGATACTTTCTCTGACAGTTTAGAAATCATCCATCTGTTTCTCTAACACTTCACTAGACAACAAAATCTTGAAGGTGAGAGATTTTTCCTTGTTTCTATACAAAATAATGATTTTAAAACAGAAGGTACAAATAAATGAATATTTAAATAAGCCATTAATACTAAATTTTTATTCTTGTTGAACATCATCTAATATTATTTACTAAATGTTAGCCACAATTTTAAACCACCAAAAAAATTAAAAGCCTATGACAGAGTTAAAACTGGAAAAGTAATTAAGCTTTATGTCCTTTTTCATGATTATTAATAATAATTATTAATACATTATTAATTTATTATTATTAAGCTTTATGTCCTCTTTCATGATTCATGTTCATTACCTGTGTTCAGTTTGGAAACTCTTCAAACCTCAAAATTTATCTGAAGAAATACTATTTTACAGAGAAGAAAGCTAAGGACCAGAAAGACTAAATTACCTGCTTAACATCATTTAGTTAATACCTTGTGGAACAGCAATTTGAACTTGGGCAGTCCTACCATAGTATCACACTGCACAGAGTGTTCTAACTTGTTTTGGGGCCCATCTAGTCACAAAAAGGGTACATCACTGAGTTATGTGGAGTTATGTGAAGCAGATGAATTAACAAAGACCGAAAGAGATCATAACAACTGGAAAAGAAAATCTGTTAAATCCTGAGCAGGAGGTCTGGAGAGGGAAACTCAGTACAGTTTGTCCACACTGCAGTTACTATTAGCAGTACATGTCTGAATGTATTAGAGGGTTACAGATAATCAAGCATGTCCTGTTTTACCTACAGTACTGACACAGAATCAGACCAGTTTTTCAAAAAGCCCATTGCCTGATAAATAGATTGACTTTGCCACATCAAAACCTAGACAAGTTAAACAGGCCATGGTTAACTTTGTGAGGGAGAGGCGCTGAGTCTCCTCCTTGTACTCAACTCCTGACTTTGTTTCTTTGAAGACTTTACTAGTACTGCTACTGAAGTGTGGAGTGTCTCTTGTGGAGTACTAAAGAAATGTGGAAAGTTCTACTGTTGGAGGCATCAGATCCCCACCAGCTTTGGTGCAGCAAGCCTCAGAAAAATTATGCTGTTATTTAAGTTTATAGAGCACGGAGGATAAATAGACCTACCTCCCTGACATTTTAAATATAGTGGGGCTAAATGGACAGTTGTTCCTGGCTTACCAGGCCCCGGACACCTCAAGGTTTTCTGTAGGACACTTTGAAACAAAATACTTGTGTAGGCTAAGGACAGGGCTGGGAGAATGATGAGGAACGAATTCAGAACAGATGTCAACAGAGCCTTTCTCTCCGTGCTGAGAATCATCAAATATGTGCCTGATGTCTGGCAGTCACAGAGTGACTGAGGCACAGGCTCCAGAGCATCAAAACAATGAACTGGTCTCCTGGGGTACTTTCCTGGGTGCAGACAAATGAGCTCTGATGAGCGAGTGGCCTTTGCTCATTCTTCAAAGGTGTAGATGTGGGGACACTGTCCAGTTTGGAGTTTAATGGTAGCTGGCATAGCAAGTCAGATGACTCTGTGCTCATTCATGTCACAAGTCTTTCTCCAGATAGTTTGTTACTCTGTCCTCTCCCTTGACACTGCCCACACATTCATTATTCTGTGTGATATTAAAATAACATGATCATTTTTCCCAAACAAAAAGGTTGCAGGCTGGGACCACATGCTAGAGATACAGAACAAAACCATGAGGATCTGTAAGGTTCTCTCATTTGATATATATTCTCCTCTTGCAAACTATCCCCTGCTTAAATGTACCTATCTCACGGGACTAATGAAAGTAAGATTTTCTTGATATTTTAATACCTAGAGGGCAAGGACAGATACAATTGTAGCATGCCAGTTGTCCATGTTACTATCAACCCTCAATCTTAATGAATGATGACAGTGACAAGAACTCCTATCTCTTCTCCAAGCAAACTATACTGAGAGAAAAGGTTGACAAAATCTAATATAAGGAAAGATCTCAAATATTTGGGGCTGTGAAAGGAATCAATTAAATAGATTGGTTAGCAAAGACATGCATAATGAGACTATCTAATTAAGTAATCCAAAAGCCCCCTTTCAAATATGAACTTTAACTGCAGACATTTCTGAATAGAAAATCTCCAAGTCATATAGTCTAAATAAGTCAAGGAGGAAGAAAGACTGAGTATTTTTATTTTGTAATCTGGTAACATGAAACCCAGGTAGATACACCTCTGAAAAATCCCCTAAGATGACATATTTTGAGACACTGCATTGAATGGTATATGCTTACAGTATAAAATCTCCAGGGAAATACTTAATCATATAATTGCACATTAGTTACAATAGTGCTACATATGTTCTGCTAGATGTGAGGCTCAGCTTCCTTATGACTTGACTCCCAAGAAAATGAGTTAATCATCTGCTGTGGGAATGTACTTTGAAAACAAAGCAAAAAATTGTGAAATAAAGATATTGTAATACTCTTGGTAGGTAATATTCTTTCTCCTTAGTTAATCTCTTGTAAAGAGAATTGGGGAAATTACTATTCTACCAAAATTCTATGGCAATTAGAATTTTAGATGGTATTCCCTGAAATCCTTAGTAGAAAAACACTTGAAAATGGAAGTTATCATATCTAGTAGCCTTTGGGATAGTATAGCCCATTCCTAGATTAGTATTAGGAATACATAAAAGTGGGGTCTTAAAGCTTTACTGAAAACATTTCCAGAAGGTCTAACATATAGGACATTGTCTTATATTTAGGACAGCAAGTTCTTATATTTCAGGACACTGGTATTGGGAAAAGAGTAGAAATACACAAACGTGAAAATCAAAGTGACTTAAAACAGTCAATTCCATTATCTTTATTTTTAAATAGAAGGCACAAGTCTGGGAATTTATCTAACTCTTAGTAACAGGTACCTTTACCTTTAAATCAGACTCCATGGAAACAGCTTTGCCTATTTTGAGGCATTAGGAATAGCTGTCAGTTGCTGTTTCCTATTCTGAAGAACAGACGGTGGGAGATGGGGTTGCTGCTTTTCTGTTCTTCTCAAAGGAAAGATGCAGTGGAGAGACAAGGTTTAAGTGGTTTACTTAGCAAAGGAAGCACTCCAAAGAGACATTGGAATGAGCTGTCCCAAAGCAGGAATAATAGCACAGTGGTTCTATGCTGTGTCCTGTTCTAAAGGTTTTATGAATATTTATAAGGTAGATGGGATGTGCTTGGGATAAGGTGACCCCTTTTTCCTCCCAAACTATGGAAAACAAGATTTCCATTTTAGGGATTTTTTTCTTCTGTTTCTCTGGAAAATTTCACAAAGGTGTGTGTGTGGGGGGAGGTGTTCCATTAGAAGCACAAAAGCCAAGGTCTTTTGAGGACACATACTCATTATTACATCACACACATGTCAGAAAATGCCCAAGCACGAAGAGCCTATAACATCAGCTAGAGGCCACGTGCCCACAAAGGATATTCTGTCTGTCGGTCACAGCTACCTGGATGCAGCTATGACTCTCTTGGTTATTTCACAGCTGACTCCTTTTGGAAACTGCTCAAGATTGTGTGATAGGGTCATGAGTCCCTGTCAGTTAAGACATGCTGTTATCTTTATTATTTTTCTTTAAACAGGTTTTATGTTGAAGACTGAACTCTGTGCTTTATTTACAATAGACTAGCAAGCTGCTCAAATAGTAAATAAAACATGAGTTGTATGTGAGACTCTCTTCTGCTTGCGCCACCACCCGTGTGTGTCCATCTTCTACCTAACAGCCCCTTGTTTCTCATTTCTGTCATTTTCACGGTGGTGGTGTGTTTCCAAAGGAAGTATGGAGGTTCAGGACGGTCATAAATTGTATTCCCAAGGAAGAGTGCACTATGAAACTGGACTGTAAGGTCCAGAGGGCAATGGCTTTGTTTTGTCTTTAATCTTTCTTAATATTAAACACTGTGTTTACAGAAATAATAATACAGTAATACTTAAACATATGCTAATCTAAAATGTTCTAATTGTAGAAAAAATCTTTACTATCTTCATTAGTATGGGGGAAAGTGTAGGGTTAAATGCGTGAATTCTAGAGGCAGACTCTCTGTGTGAATCTGACTCAGCGGAATATGGTATGCAGATGACCTGAATGTCCTGTGCCTAAGTTTCCTGAGCTATCAACTAGGACCTTAGGAACATTTGTTTTACTAGGTGCTTGTACAGAGTAGGTGTCCTAATGTATGCAGACATTTAGATGAGTGCCTGGCGTGGAGAAGATGCTCATTTGATGAGTGGTAGCTATTACCAGCAGTAAAGGTACATTAGCCATGGGTGAGAAATATCCCAGAACAGATGTTAATGTCATGATATTAACTGATCACTGCTAAGTGACTAATACATTAAAATGATTATTTTAGGGTGGCAAGTTCTTATGTGGACTTTTCCTTGTTCAGAGTTATGTTTATGTCCCTTAATCCCCTTGCTGCCTATTTACGCATGACAAAAATCCAGGTTTTCTTTATAAATAAACAGATTTCCTATGGTAGCCGTGGTAATCTAATGTCACACTCTATCTAGTTCTCTCCTGTGAATTCTTTCGGATGAGATTTCTTCCATTGGCCTCATTTAGTCTTGAGTGTAGTTGAGCATTTTCTTTCCTTCCTGTCCCTTCTTCAGCAGGACCATGTGTGTGTGTGTTCTTCTCCCTTAGGCTTCCCTCAGACTGATCCTGACATTTTGACCACTTACTGTTCCTTGACACTTTGCTTCTCCTCATCCTTTAGAATCCAAATTAAAGCCCATCTTAACTTGAATCAGGGAAGGCTACCTTGTTACATTTCCATTCATCCATTCAGCTGTCATTTTAGTCTATAGGTGCCAGTGCCTTTCTGATGCCACTGTGACTGATCCCTGACTGATGTGAACAGACATCCTCACTCTGGTTTTATTTCCACAGTACATTCCTCCAGATCTCTGCGTCTGCAGTTTCGTGCTGGAGCAGTCCTTGTCTGTCAGAGCACTGCAAGAAATGCTGGCGAACACGGTGGAAAATGGCGGAGAAGGGGTGAGTACCTGAACTGTGCCATGGTTTGAGATCAGTCACCCCACGGCCCCAAAACATATTTGACATTTCATCCCTCCAGCTTAGAACTGTAAAACCTCCATGTTGAGATAGGAAACCTTTTTCCAAGTTTAGATACCTCTTACTCAGCAACTCTAATCCTTTCTCTTTTGAAATGACCAGCTTTCCTTAGTTAATAGATGAGCACACCACTAATGCTGGCTAGGCTCCCTTCTTCCCTCTTACCCCCAAGTCTACCAGGGAACGTAGAGAGGCCAAGAGCATCTTGAGACTAAAAATGCCTGGGAGGCAAGTGCTTTTTACAAGGAAAATCTCAGAGATTTTATGACTCTAGGTGGAACACAACCAGGTTACAACAGTTGGGAGAGGTCTCCTGTAGAATTCAGATTGATTTCCCTGACATGAGCAAATACAGGGCTCCCTTAAGACTCTGGTGTCACAACTGTTAAACTGAGAACAGTGCTCTATTATCTTTCAGAAGGCTCTTCACCCAGAGGATTGCCCAGATATATGATAGTAATTTTTTATTTTCTTATTCCCTAATGGCCCATTCATTTATGTCTATTTATCATCAAATAGTTAATTGTGGTGGCTGGATAAGATCTAATCTCTCTGCCCCATCTCCATTCCCCATGCTCCATCTGATGGCACTCTGTCTTCTGGGATACTGCAACAGACTACTGATTGTTTTCATTCATTTTGTACTAACTGCCTCCTCCCAGTCTTCCCCCTCAACATTCGTGAAGTCTTTTCTAAAATACATGCCCAATTAATCATATTCCCTTGTTATAAATTCCTTCATTTCCCCCAGTACCTTGAGATGAATTCTAAACTCCCCAGCACAGCTGAAAGCCCTACAGTATTTGGTGAACCCTACTCAGTTTTCTACTCCATCTGTCACTATATCCCACCTAGCACCCAGTGTCCCAGCCACACTAAACTCCTTGCACTGCCCCCAACATTCCAGTCCTCTTTGCCTCTGATCTTACCTATCAGCTATTTCCTCAGGGTGGCACAGCATTCTTCCTCCTCTCTCTTCCCTTGTGTAATCCCTCTTCATCCTTCAAGGAACCAGTTTAGATATTGGATCAGCCCAGAAGCATCTACTGAACCTACAAGTGTGTTGCATGAAAGACCCTAAGCATCTCTGTGGCTGTTCTTTTCACTTTGTACTCTCAGCACAAGTTTTAATTTCTTTCTCCTGTCCCAGAAAACATACTTCTGCTCCTGGGGAGGAGCTGTTTGCAGTTACTAAGAAGCATAGTTTGTTCTAATTTGACATTAATAAAGTCATACACAATACATTTGTGGTTGAAGAAACAGTGGTTGTAGATGTGATTGAACTGGTGTTTACATTTTGATCATTTTCCAGCCGTTAATGTGATCTGAAACAAGACGTCTAAAGGCTTAGAGCCAGAATGCTCTAACCCATAGAGCAAGAGAGTCTATATCTCTAAAACCATAAATTCCAAAGGTTTGTGGTCCTGCATACTTCTGTTTAGACTAATCTGGCTTAGTCAACAACATGATAATAACTCTTCTCTGTTCCTTAGAGCATTGGCATGAGTGAGATCCCTTTTTTACCTCCTTTGGCTTCACTTCCTCCTCCTTACATTGACGTCAGCACCCTATGTCTCCAAGTACCCCCCTGCATTGCCAGTTTGATGAAACAACAATAAAATACATGCTTATTCTTTTTCCAAGATTCATTTGATGAGAGGCCTGACTAATTTTAAGTATCACCAGTATCAGTGACAAATAAGGCCTGCTCAAATCCTGCCCACTCAGTGGACCTGGAGTAGACAAAGAGAGCTGAGTCAAGAGATATGGCCAGAATGATTCCTTGGTTATTGTCTTATCTTGTTGTGTTCAAACAGAATATTTCTAAGGGCTTCTTTTTTTTTTTTTTTTTTTTGGTTTTTCGAGACAGGGTTTCTCTGTGTATGCTTGGCTGTCCTGGACTCACTTTGTAGACCAGGCTGGCCTCGAACTCACAAAGATCCGCCTGCCTCTGCCTCCCAAGTACTGGGATTAAAGGCGTGCGCCACCACCGCCCGGCTTCTAAGGGCTTCTTGATATTTATCACTTAGCTTGAATCACTTGGCAAATCCTATAAACAAGAAGGTAAACTTCCTTGTTGCAGAGTTAATCTTAACTTTGTCTTAATGAAGGACCAATAACAAAATAACAACTTATTTTCCAAATGAGAGGAGAAGACCAATTTAAAGAAATGGAAGCTGTAGTTCTACAATATATTAACCAAGTCATCCTTAATTGCTAGCTATGTTACAACAGAATGTTATTCAATATAGTTGTATTTTTGTTTTGTTTTGTTTTTTTTTGTTTTTTTGAGACAGGGTTTCTCTGTTTAACAGCTCTGGCTGTCCTGGACTCGCTTTGTAGACCAGGCTGGCCTTGAACTCACAAAGATCCGCCTGCCTCTGCCTCCCAAGTGCTGGGATTAAAGGCGTGCGCCACCACCGCCCGGCTCAATATAGTTGTATTTTTAAATGCATCTATTTAAATGTTCTTTACAATATCTAGATAACTATATGTTAAACCTCATTGGAAGAATCTACTCTCTTGAAAACTCATATTAAAAATAAATGAATATTTTATTATTAAGTATCCATTGGGTAATAGTTACAATGTTAGTTCAGTGTCCAAAATTATTACATTGCCTTTTTGTGCTATTTTACCATATCCAAACATGATTCAATAGTTATTTTGTATATTGTTATTATTATTACTATTCTTCTCCAGAAGTCTTAGAGAAAGATGGAGAAGAATTTTCTAAAAGATGGAACACACACATACACACACAAAGAAAAAGATGAAACACAGATGGGAATGGTATTCTCAAAATTATAGTTTTAGTATCCATTGGTGACTACGAAGCAGTTACCTGGATAACCGCGTCAGGCAGTAGAACCTACTTGTAATCCTCTCACACTTCCATCTGCTCTGTCTTCAGTGTGAGAAATGCTATTTTTATATCATCTCTTGAGTCTGTTTTGCTTTCCTGAAGTGCCTGTGCACATTTACTATTAGCCGTTAATTTGATTTTAGAAGATAATACTCAGCAGAGAATAAAAAGAAGTTTAAAAAATAGAAAGGAAAGAATAAAGAAGGAAGAGAACTAACATGACAGAGCACAGTGAGACTCAGGGGACCTGGGGATGTGTGAGCAGGATGCTGCCTCCTTTTTAGTGACATGCCATTCTGTTTGGAAATGGCCATTTACTGCTTTTAAATAAGTATTACTTTCAGTAATGATCA
>CAJQZJ010032130.1:1004292-1017670 GCA_907164525.1 Lophiomys imhausi
TGTGTGTGTGTGTGTGTGTGTGTGTGTGTGTGTGTGTGTGTGTGTGTTTTAATGGAAGAAAAGGAGCCACCTCAACTGGTCATCTAGTTTTAGCCTCTGAGATTGTAGTCCTTGTGTTCTGCTTCTAATTCTCAGAGGAAAAATGTAGATTGAGGATCTATTTGATTAGGAAGAGAACAAGACCTGTGGAGGAAATGGGTGCATAATTGTGAATCAGCTTGATACCCGTTTACAGTGCTAAAAATACTGCACCTTAAAAAAGAAAGAAATAGATTGTATAATGGTTCACCTCCAACAACAGGTAATTCATTACACCCTTGGAATGCTGTATAAGGTTTTCTTTGTACAAAAAGTATAAGGTGACCTGTGTTCAAATGGTGATATAATCCTGGCCTGCCCAAAGCCCTAAAGCAGGACAGCCAAGCTACACCAGAATAGCCACAGTAGGTATAAAAATATAAACTTTCTTGGTATTTGTTGGTAAAGAGCCACTGCCCCAAGCTGTTCAAAACCTTACCTTGGTGACTTTTTCAGGAGCCCTTACTCATTGCCTTCCCAGGGTCATTGCCTTCCAGAGTGTTAACCTGAGGACACCCCTCTCTATCCCTCACTTTGTAAGACCAGGACGTCATATCATTCCATTTTTAATTGAAGATCTCAGGGTGCAATGGTAGCATGTCTCATACCATTAAAATTTTAATGTGACTCGACCTTGCTTTTTTATTTAGAAGGGAGAAAACCAGTAACAGTGATTCTGAAAGCTGCCCCCATACGTCTTTTTAATCTAGTACTTGCTTATCGACTCCTATTATGAAGCCAGTAACATTTTTGTGTTCATGCAATAGCAAATCTCTTGGTAAATTGCTCTTACCTGCAAATGCTTGTGAAAACCTGCTCTTTAAATCTGCCCTGCATTAGAATTCCCCTTGCAGATTCACTTGTGGTAGGCATCAAAGCAGAGAGGTAGAAGGTTTAGGTTTGATCCTAACACCAAAACCCCTTGGAAATAAAATTCCAGGCAAATATCTTACAGATCTGGGTCTTTGGTTGCAACATCAGTCCCTGGTGGTTGTGATACACCCAGTTAAAATGGGAAGCTGTCTTCTGGAGTATCTGCTTGACACTAGCCCATCACTGAGTCCCTGTGCAAATGCTGACCTGTTCATATCAGCCATTGTGCTTAATGCGTTGACTCCTATATTTAGACAGAATGAATAAACGTGCTTTCTCTTTTTCTGCTCTGGTGTAAGCAAAGATAACCTTCCAAAGTCTACCCAGGACATCACCTTTGAGGGAGCAAGTGTTTACTATATACTTTGACATTTTAGAAACCTGGTTCTCCTGGAAAATCCTATAGAGAAGGAGCATTATCCCACCATTTCCACAAGACTTGTTTCTTCAAAGAGCCAGCCATTATTTTTGAAAAATGAAATGTTGTTATAAATGAGAAGACTACAAACTAAGGTTTCTGTGAGTTTTTTCTCATACATCAAATTATCAAAATATATTTATTTTCTCTTTTTTCTTTCCCTGTTTTTTCTCACTATTCTTCCATAACTTATGATGTGATTCAGGAATTTTGTGCTTATGGATGGATTTAAATGTTGCTTTGGTAAGATAATTTTTATGAAGAAATGAATTGTTAACTCATATTTCATTTTTGTACTAGTTTTTTTATAACATGGTATTTACTTAAAATTTTCCATCTTGAAAACATTACTTCATGCCAAAATAAACACCCTTTAATTAAAGAAAAAATCTGATTAATTCATTACAATAATTCTAAAAGATAGAACTTCCAAATGTCTGGTATAAGGGACTGGCCATTTTCCTTGGGTAGATTTTTCTAAAGTGAATAGTATCATGGGAAAGTTAGAATTAGGCTACAACACTTAGTGTGTTTACTGTTTCTTAGTGACATCAATACTAAACAAAGGAAAAATAACAGCATACTTTAACATACAATGCTATTTATTATTCTAGATAGGATTAAATAGTTGCAAGGTTGGATATCTCTACCCACGTGGTTCTTACTGTGTTCTGTTTCTGTTTTCTGTAGTAAGCCTCAGCTGATTCCTCAAATGAGTTAAAAGCTTTCAGAAAATCCTGTGCTCACTAAAATATCCATTCACTGTTCTTGTTTCTTATTTTGCTAGCTCAGTGACCTCTCAGAATGGGTATGTTTTCCCTCCTTAATATACATGTACTTTGCATGGACAACTGACTCCAGCTTTTTTTGTAATGACCTGGGCCTTTCACTTGTTATGTGTTCAGGACATTTCCATCCTCTGTGCTTCTGCTATTTTAAAAATAAAGTACTACTGCACCCCACATTTCAATATTGTAGAACTGAGAGATGGCTGCACACTTAGAAGTACCAGGCAGGCAGCTTGTTCTACCACTGCTCTGCAATTGAGAGAACAGCTTGGCTGTGGACTCATGATTTGGTTTCATCTTTTAGTTTGTCAGTTTTTTTCCCCTTCAAGATGTTGAAAGTTGTTTTCAAAGTTTCACCTTTTTCTTCTTGATGTGGTCTAGATAACTTGTGTTCTTAGATTTCAACTTGGTAAGATGGCAGAAGTGTGCAGCCTTGCCTTCATTCAAGCTTCTGGATGCTTCAGACTTCTGGTACTATTATGTAACTCCAGTTCTGCTCATCCATACGGCTGGAATTCATAATAAAAATGAAAAAAGCTAGTTTGGTATTCTTTTTTTTCCCCATGTGATATCTCCCCAAGTGACCCAACAGAACAATTAAATGTTAATGTCAACAATTAAGAATAGCCATTAAGGTTAACTAGCTTTTTACATTTCTTCATATCCCCATAGAAACATTTTCAAGTGAAAAAAATATGCACAGAATTTTTAAAGCTCCAGATCTTCTAAAATCTTCCACTTTGTGATTCTTGCTTCAGCTTTAGTGTAATTGCCTGTTTTGTGATGATACCATCCTCTGCTGAAGTTAATCCTGCACATAAGACCAGTCTGCCTATGTGATCCTGATGGTGTCTTACAACTGTTATAACATTTTGCTTTGCTGATTGTTACAGGAACCCTGGGGTTCTTGCCATTCTTGCTGTGGACATTGAAATGCTGGTAGAATAGCTTTGTCAAATGATAATAGTCATCTTAGAAAGTGTGGCTTTCTGATTCACACGAGTGTTTTTCTTTTGTTGTTAGAAATATTTTCAGGGTAAAATTTAAACATATTTATTGAACTTCCATAGAGGATAAAAAGAAGAATTCAGGTACCTAAGCTTTTTTCAGTATATTGATATCTTTTCGTGAGAGGTTTTGTAGAATTAAAGATAAGTAATTTATGTGGTGTAGTGGGTGATGGCAAGTCCCAAGCTAGGTTGAAGACAGTGGATTTGGCCTCAGGAGGAATCATAACCATTGATTGATAAATATGTGGATTAAAGGGCAACATTTTATGATACTTGCTTACCTTTTACCAGTAAAGCACATTTGGAATTCAAGAAACCCCAAGAGAATAGAAACCTTTCTATTTATTTATTAGACAATTTTCTTTGATCATGTAATTCATTTTTAATAGCTATCAGAGTTTAAATTATATATTTTCAGAGAGAATTGATTGAACTAGAGAAAATAGCTTGTTTCTGTTTTGTGAAAGATTAATAAAAATACCAAAGTAGATATTTGAGTAAACAAAAATTAGCCTAATGCCAGACGTGCCTGACCCCACTGAGGCATTGTAACCTTTACTTGAGTAGGAACCTGGAGCAAGTGTCCTACTCCCCAGTTGCCCCTGTCTGGCTGGAGAACAGTAACCATCTGCAGTGATGATATAGCACAGTGGGAAGAAAGCAGGAATAAACAACAGAAGATCTAGAAGACCCTGGGTGTAATATGACCCCTGTTCTGCAGAGGCGAGTATAGCTGTCTGAAAAGACAGAAATTGACAGTAGGTGTTTCTCTCTTTAGCTTTTGTTTCAGACTTGGACTGAGGATGCACAGGGGAACAGAGGGTGGCAACACAGACTGAAGCTTTGTCCCAAAGGAGAGGGTTAAGAATGGGCCCTCATTAGTTTGCTTAGAAGACCCTTCCTTTGCTGAACTTGCCTGAGTCCTGCTCTCTGGATGTGGGGGCGGGGGGCAGGAGATGTAAATTCGTGGTGGGATCATTCCTAAATATTGCTGTTTTCATATCTTTGAGCAGAACATACTGCTTTTCTGGGTACTTATCCCAATCATTTTCTGAGATTGTGGCTTGTTTTTAGAAATGTTCCGTTATTTCTTAAATACAGAAATGTCCAGGTTTTATTTTTTTATAGGTACAGATAACTCAGCTGTGATTACTGGTAGTCAGCCATGCAGAGAAGGCTGTGGTGTAGATTTTCTAAAACAAAAGGCTTCACTCTGCTCTGCAGTTCAGAGTGCAGCCCAGAGTACAGAGAGACACCTCATCCCAGCAACCTATACGACTGACTGGGTCTCCATTCTTTGCCACCCTGGCAACTTCATTTATCTTCCCCATGGGCTTTTTTCATGCCAGCTTAGTGAAAACTATCTTCAAATGCTGATTCAAGTTTAGAATTTACCTGAATTTCAGAATTAATGATCCAGGGCCTCAAATGCATATACTTTTTTAATGTTTATTTAATTACTTCAGGTTACATCTCCATCACAGTGCCATCTTTCCACCCCTCCCAGCCCCACCCTCTCACTGTCTACCCTCTCTCCCTTCTATCCTACGCCTCCAGAATGGGGTATCCCCTGAGCCCCAGTTCAGCAGTCATATGAGGGCTAAGAGCCTCCTCATACACTGGGGGCCTACATGGCAGCACCACTAGGGCAAAGTGTCTCATTAACAGGTAACAAAGTCTATGTTCCTGTTCCCTTTGGTGTGTTGGTTGTAGGATAGTTATCCTGTACTATATGGCTAAAATCCAATTATAAGTGAATAGATGCCATGTGCATCTTTTGAGTCTGTGCAAGCTCACTGAGGATGAGCTTTCCAAGTTCCATCCATTTGGCTGCAAACTGCATGATTTTGTTGTTTCTGATCTTTCTGTCTAAAAAATGGGTCCAATAGATTCTACCAGCACAAACTCTGGCTTACTAACACTGGGGCATAGAAGGGGGATATTAAACAGCAAAGCATGTCAAAATCTCTTGCTCTACTCAGTTATCAAGATTATGGTTAGCCTCGACTCCAGATTTCTATCCAACACATTGTCATGATAGACATAACCCCGGGAATGAAAGCCTGGGAAAGTTGTCACGAGGCGTGACAACTCTGTGACCCAAGACATTTGACTCAGATTGCTAGGTGAATGAACAATGGCTACTTCCCAGTCCATTGCTCCTTCTAGACATGTGTTTGGATGGCACCTTAGGTGTGGAAACCAAGGCTTATTCTAGAAGGCAGTATCAACCGGAGCTATTGCATGGACCCTTATCTCATATAACCCCAGTCTTTTCCAGTAACACAAGTCCTTTACAGATGCTTGTCTCTCTCCTTGTTTGGAGCCATTTAGACTATGCTGACTTCATCTCTAACTGTATTGATTTTATCTATAATTTTTATTAGATTTTATTAGATTCTGCTGCTCTCAGGGTACTGGAAAAATAGCCAATTCATAGTGCTAAATCCTTGATCCTATCAGTTCCAATTTTAACTGGTTTCTTGCTTCATCTAATATTTTATTTGCAGGAATTTCAAATGCTATGTTATTCTGCCAGTTCCTCTTATCAGTCAGTCCATACTTTTCATTTTATTTTTTCTTTCCTAAATATATTAACTTCATTTTAATGCTATTCCCAAATGTGGATAATTTTTTCTAGTGCATAACAGATATCACTCAACATTTGGAAAGATGGCATTTCTGAACTTATCCCCTTGCATAAAAGGAATGTTTTTACGTCTATCTTTTTATTTCATTTATTGGACACTGCTATTAAAATATAATTCTAACAGAAGAAAAACAGCCTGCATTATGTCTATTTTTTATAGTCTGTGTTTACTTTAAAAATCAGATCCTTTAGTCCCTACTCCTGAAGAGTGGTGTTTTGATTACTGTATATTAGGAAATGTGCCAAAAAAAGATTTTCATATTTCACATCTCCCTTGATCTGTTCAGTAATGGCTACTTCAATTTTCCACACATTCTAGTGTAAGACCTAGGTACATCTACCCCAGATGATCATGTTTTTGACACATGTACAGATAAACATCCCTCCACAGCAAAAATAAAGCATCAGTGTATCTGTAAGTTCTGCTTTATATGCATAAACTTTATCTAGGAAGAGGAGCTTCAGGCTATATCCAGAATTTTATTTCTTACACACCCCAGGGACTCCTAAACTGGAAGCTGCTGAGTCAGATTATGTGACATCCCTCGTATTCCTGTATCTCCTGAAACAGGGTCCAGCTGGCTTCGGACCATTTCATTTGTAACCCACGAGACCTTGCACAGCATTCTGTATCAGCTGGAGAACCTGCAGTCTTAGAAACCAGTTTAACAGAAACAAGTACCGCCAATAAGACAAGCCAGGTCACCGTGTCAACAAAATCAGTGTTAAGACTAAAGCACACTACCCAATGTTTCTCCATATCCTCAGTAGCCTTTCTAATTTCATCTTTATTTCATAGTCTAGTAATTCTAAATAACTTAAATTTTAGGTTAGCATAGTTTGAAGAACACTGCTTGGACACTCAAATGTTCACCACAGTGACCATTTTTCACAATGTGCCATCCTCTATTCAGTCAGTATCATCTTTCCTTCTTATATCTCTTAAGACACGTTCTAACACACAGGCATCATTTTATATTAGATTCCCAGACCCTCCCTGCTTGAGCCAAGCAAGTGCACATTTTTAGGATGACCACTTTCACAAGACAGAAAATTGAGCAACTCTTTAATGTTTCAGAGTTTGTTTCGCTAAGAATAATTTTAGGGCTAAGTTCTGGCACTAGTTTGACTTGTCATTGCTCTTGTCCTTACCAATCTCAAGTCAAATCCAGTTAGTGTAAGATTGGAGGGGATTTGGTCTAATCAGAAGAAAGGCTACCTTAATCTCCTTAGTGGCAGTAGAAGTCCTCATTTGTGTAAATAATGTGGATTTATTATTCATAGTGATAAATAAAATATTTGCCTAGGCTCCATCTCCCCCCACACCTTGTTTAAATATGAAAGCCAATAAGACATTTTGTTCTGTTTGAGATAGCAGACATCCTGTGGTTCATCGTTGTACTATGTTATATAATACAACATACATTATGTTGTATTATGTTGTATCCTCCACTCACTTAATAAAAAGCACTTCCATGGTCCTTTCCATCTCCTGGCCTTCTGATATGCCTCCTAGGGTGTCAAGGAGGCCTTCCTTTCTTGATTTTTTAAGCTACTTACATAGCTATTGGTGTATATTGATAATGGGGAAGTGAAATCATTACCAGATGTAATAGGTGCCTACTTAATTCCAGTCTGTCACTCTCTCTCTCTCTTGTTCTGCTTCCCCCTGAGAACTACCCACACACTACTGCTTTCAGACTGCATGTGATTCTCTTTGACTTTCTGAGTAACCTGATCTTCAGCAATCCCACCCAGTGGAAGAAGTGATTGTTGCAATGCCCATCTTGGTAACAAGTTATCGCATTGCATTACTTGTAACCCCAAAGGCCATTGAGAAACAACTAACTTGGTCTTCCCCCATCTGTTGAAAAAGGCAAATGAAAACAAAAAAAAAGAAAAATGGCAGACAAATACAATTGAGCTTTAGTTTCATTAACCTTATAGGTGTTTTGTAAATTTCTCCTAAATTGTGAGCAATAGTATTTATGAGGTGATTTGCCCACTCCCTGACAGCTTTGTGAGAATGCCACTTAAGATGCCTTCTTCTCTGGCAACAAAACCATGAGGCCCTGTGGCTTGGGTAAGTCAGGTTTTGCTATCAGGCCAGAATGTTATTATCCTCTCTGTGTCAGTTTGATAAATTCCCCTTTTACACAATGGGGCAAAAATAGATCATGTGGTGTGCATGCTATTCAGATTCCCAGCTTCCATTCATAGATGTAGAGGAGAATTGTTTTAAAAATGAGTATTTTTTTTTCATCTGACAGAAGAGCTAGGCGGGGAAAGGAATAGTTGGACCTAAAGTAGGTTTCTGGAAGGTGGGCTTTTGAAAGCAACCTGTAAAAGGACTGCCTGAGTATTAAATTATTTATGACTCTGAAAGATGCCAGCTCTGCAGACAGAGACAGAAGTGAAGTAGGAGGCCTGGGGACCTGCAGGACACAGAAGCCAGAGACGGTATAAAGTCAGAGGTGACTGGCTCCAGTACTGAGAGGAGTATATGTCAGAGAAGAAATGCTGATAGTCCTTGTCTCCTAATGCACTCTCTGCTCCTAGAGTCCAACTCCATCTCTACCTAGCCTCTGAGGAGTGCAGCGATGAAGAGCCAGGCCCAGATTGCATAGGAGGCAGTTAGAGAAGGATTGAGGTGACTGCTGATGCTGTGAGGATGTGTGGGAAACTAAGAGAGGGTGAAACTCTTTGTCTGCCAAGAGTAGATAGTCTCAAGCACTTGCCACATGTAGACTTTGTAGTACAGTTCTGTGTCTTTCTGTGGTTCACACGCATGGCAGCAGAGGTGAGACAGTGACAGAGAGGGTATAATATCAGCTCTAAAACTCTCAAAGTCACTGGGAAGCATTAATATTTGTGTAGTGCATCTATAAAGCTCTGGAGAAATATTAAAAAACCCATCATGGGTCCAACACGATGCTTCTGAGAATAGAGTACTTACTAATTGCCAAATGTCATGCTAATTCCATGGATGAATGACTTAGAAAGTTCCAGAACTATAGATCTTGAGCATGGCTGTGTATCAGTTACCCTGAGAACTACTGTAGGGATGTAGCTCAATGGTGGACATTTACCTGGCATGTATGAAGATCTATATTCAAGTCCTCATATCGACATATATCCCCCAAAATAAGAATCATCATGAGAGACAGGCCCACTACAGACACAAGAGATCAAAATCTCAGGAAAGCAGTCCATTTTTTTTTTTTTTTTTTTTTTTTTTTTGTGTTGTGAGCTTCTTTTCTTGTTTCGTTTCCATGCAGAGTTTTCTTGGGACTTAGGTCTATAGCTGGGATCTAGGGCTCCTTATCCATAATGAAAGTACACATTCTGTACCTCAAGGGGTACAAAAGCATGTTGCCCTCAGAGCAGCACTTGGTCCTGATGCAGGGGACAACTGTCAGGATCAGCTGATCTTTCATCTGCAGGGCCCATGTACAGGAGCTCAGAGAATGAGTTTCTCCCCCCTTGTTTCACTTGCTGTACTCCAAGGAGAACTCAAGCTCCATTACTTAGGGAGATGAAGTTGGCTTTAGGCAAATTATATGGACTATAGAAAACAGCATGAATTCATCTCTATTCAGCAAGATCATAGTGGGATGATAAAGAACAGTTGTTAGTACAGCATGCTTAGAAGAGAAAGGGTAAACAATAGCTGTAAGAACTTCAGAAAAGAAAGGAACAGAGTCAGACAGCAAATTATCACCAGTCTGAGATGCTTTAGAATACACATAGGTGGAGGTGCTTGCACACAGTAGGACTTATTGTGTGTATGTGCTTTATGATAAAAAAAATTACTCCTGTTTTTAAATCTGTCAATCCCTGGATTAACAGTAATGTTTTAGTAGAGAGAAATGATAGAGATAATGTTAAAATTTTCAATTCATGGTACTCTGACCATGTTAGATTTTTGGTAGGAGATATTGGTTATACCTTAAATTTGGTAAAAAGAAATGACTAAGCAAAGTTCCTGGTCCTCACCCTGTATGGGACCAGCCAACTATTTCACCAGCACTCTGAGTGTGGGTAGTTTAGATAAGAACCAGAGCAGTGGCCAAAGGTAAATCTGGCTGAAGGGTCCTTTTACATGAAGAATGAACTTGGCAGTGTCTGATTCTAAGAAATATGTTAGATATGGAATAAAGGGAGGAAATTAATTCCAATTTTTAAAAAAGTAATTGGCTCATTTCTTTCCAAAATATACTTGTTATCGGTCTAAACGTCATCAATACCTTGACAAATATCTGCTGTTAGTTTGTTCTTTTAAAGGGTGCCCTGGTAAGAGCTGCATGTTAGAGCTGCTGTCCCAGTAGACAGCAGTCTGCTTTCCCTGTAGCGGGCATGCTCGAATAAAAGTGCGGCAGCATCTCAGAAGAGCCACACCCAAGCAGTCATCTGCTCACTCTTGGTGGAGGACGCAGCTCCTCCTGCTTCAGGTGCAGTCCTTGTCATATCCCAGGCCTGGCAAGGACCTCTTTGCCATTTCACCAGCCACAGTAGCTCAGGACAGGGAGTAGAGAAATGGCTGCACAGATCTACAGCAATACTCAGAAGTCAAAACTTCTGTCACCTTTGAGACTCGAACCCAAGGCCTCAAATGCAATAAGTGTATGTTTCATCACCATGCGTTCACCAACCAAAACCTGCTTTTGAAGATTTGGAATAAAGATTCCTTGTCTGTCTTTAGCTGTGCCATCAGGGTTTAAGTGTATAGTGCTCTTCCTTCTCAGGGCATTTGGTTTCAGAAAAAGAACCAATTCTTTCTCCACATCAGCAGACCCTTATGACCCAAGCCAATTTATCCTTACCCCATGGACCACACTCAAGCACAAGAAACACCAGGAAGAGTCTACCTCATGCCCTGTGTGTTTCTTCACCCGAAGATAAGTATACTTTGGAAAGAAGTGGGCCAAGTACCTTTTTTATTAGAATTGTTTTCTCTTTTTCTTCCATATCCATATTCTATTGACACTATTGACCCAGAATTCTCAATTTCTTAAATTAGACTCTGGCCTTTGACACTATTGTCATAGAATACTTTCATCACATTATAAAATTCATGACATTAACTAAATGCTTGGACCACCTTGTATTCTAGAAAAAAAATCACCCTAGGTGTTTTCTTGGGTTGGCTAGATTCAGATAATCATAAAACAGGAGAATTGTGAGTGTGACCTATATTGGCAGGCATGAGTCAGGGAAGACTATTGATTTAGTGGTAAAATGCTCATATTTAAGAGATAAAGGAGGTCATAAGAGAGCAGCCTCTCTGCACTGTCTTCAGGGCATGTTCAGAGCTGTGATATGAAGAGACAGTGAGAGGACACCAGTGGGATATGGGAGATGAGGTCCCTGGGATTACAGTCATCCTACTGCATTTTGGACAACAGCTTAGAGACAGATGAAGTAGTAGCCACTGTAGACCTTGCACTGCCATACACAACATCCATTTAACTCAAGGTAGTTGTATCCTATGGTTCCTCAGCATCAGCTAACTTCAAGTGAGAGAGCCATGAAATAGGGATTCAGGAAACGGGGCTGTTGGATACTGTACCTTCTTCCCCTTTTCAGACCTTCATTACCATTCTATTTATGATTTGGGTTTTTATTGATATCCTAACAGTCCTTGAAAGATGCCCAGAATATGAAGGCCTTCTCTCAAGTACCAAAGCAAGTGGTTCTCAGCCTTCCTAATGCTGTGACCCTTTAATACAGTTCCTTATGTTGTGGTGACCCCAGCCATAAAATTACTTCATTGCTACTTCATAACTGTAATTTTGCTACTGTTATGAATCATAATGCAGATATCTGATATGCAGGATATCTGATATGAGACCCCTGTAGTATCACAAACCACTGGTCTAAAGGGTTAACACTGCTTGGATTGAGCTGCCCACAATGCATGTGAAGGACATCTTAGGAGAGAAACTCTTTGAGATTCCATCCCACTGCTTTCTGAAGCCAGCATCTCAGGCACTGCAGACTGCTGGTTCTAGACTCATAATCAGCTGCAACGACTAGAAAATCAAAGTGTCAAATTATAAATGAATGCCTTATTCACATGTCATGTTTTGATTCTCCACAGTAGAGAACTTTAGAAGGGAGAGGGTATTTTTCTCAAGCCCAGGAAATACTGGCTTTGGCAGTTCTATAGCTGAATGGAGGGTCTGACAGTAAAGAAAAAACTCAAGTGGTCTTTATTCCTTGGAGGTCACCCTGATTTAGGATGGAGTTATGGTACCTTTATAATAATTGTTGAATTCCTGTTGTCTCATTTGCTGGCTCTGGGTCCTAATCATGGGTCATATTAACCTGTGCTCATGAGAAGGGCTCAGAGGAGGGCCATAACAGGAATGTGCTGTCTCAGGGCCACAAGCATGTGCTTTCTGAGTTCTAGTGTGTTTTATCAAAATCTCTCTTTCACTGTAATTAAAGAGGAATAATTGTTCCAATTCCTAGGCATTCACAGTCTAAGACCTACCTGAAAATTCTCATTGGTTCCTTGGTCACATCAGGGTTGAAGAGGTATTGCTCACCCCTGTCTCTTCCTCACAGAAGAAAGCTTGTTGGACTGACGCCTTGGGAGTTTAGCCAGACTTGGTGGTCCTCAAGCCTGTAACTGTAGGGCAAGACGGGTCTAGCATCTGCTAACTGCACAAGGCAACCCTGAGAAGCACAGAATTGTGGAGAACTACGTCCCCAGAAACTAGAGCGGGAAACAAAGAGAAGAACCTACAGATTCAGATGATATAATGGGTTTAGGACCCGGGCATGGTTGGTGGCGGGGGACGGGGAACCTCATGACAAGAGATGTTCTCCGCAGGATCTGGAGCCAAAACTCAAGAAATAGTAAAATAAGAAGGGCTCGGGTATCTGAAATAGAGACTCTCTCTCTCTGAGGTTTCTGTGTAACACCAGATTGAGGAATAACACTCTATAGCCAGTATCTGAAAGCAAGCAGAGAGCAGTGTATCCCTGTCTGCTTTTCAGGTAGCCTGAGTCATTTACTGAAGGACTCTGGTAAATAAACTGCAACTTTGAGCAGCTAAAGGTTTAATAAACAGACAAAGAACATTCACGGAAGCACATTTCTTTAAATATATGCAGCACATTGTCCCCCATACCCACATGTATGCCTTTTATTGAAATGATGATGTGGTAAGAGTGTTAAAGGAAACTTTAGAGTAGGATAAAGTGAAATAGTTGTGCAGTCATGAAAGTGGCTTTTGAATATGTGTGTGCAGGTTCACATGTATGTGTGAATGTACATTTGTATGCATGTTCATCTGTGGGTGAGCACTTACTTGTGTGTGTAGGTGAACGAGCATATATATGTGTATGTGCATATGCACACATGTATTTGGAGGCCAGAGGAAACCTTGGTGGTGTTCCTCAGATGCCATTTACCATTCATTAATAAATTGCCTTCTTTATTTACTGATAGGGATTCTCACTGACCCCAAGGCCCACTAGGCAGGGTTTTTATAGGCAGGGTTTTTCTGGCTGTCTAGCAAGCCCCAGAACCCTGGCTGTCTCTAACTGCCAG
>CAJQZJ010032130.1:1017680-1047400 GCA_907164525.1 Lophiomys imhausi
CTGGCTGTCTAGCAAGCCCCAGAACCCTGGCTGTCTCTAACTGCCAGAACTGAGATTACAAACATTCAGTACCACATCCCAAATGGTTTACATGAGTTCTAGAGATCAAACTCAGGTCCTTGTGCTTACAAGGCGAGTACTAAGCCATATTCTGTGTCCTGGCAATTTCACTTTTATAGATTTTCTTATCATTCTTGTGTATACAAGAAGCAGTTGAAAATGCTTTGCATTCTGCATCTTATTATAATGGAGTATCATAAACATTTTCTGTTTTTAACCTACCCCTGGTGATTGAGCCTTTAATGGTTACAGGCTAGAGCCTCCTAAAGAAGTCCCATTACTTACTAGACAGTATTTCTGTTCCATAGTTAGATTCTTGCCAGATTTCCTTGTGTTTTGTTGTGAACATTTTAAAGCCCTTGTCTCAGCTGTATGCATTCATTCTTGCTCCTTTTGAATTACTCCCAGGAGTAAGACCACCATGGCAGAGGTTATGGACTTCTTTGTGGCTCTTTTTATATACTACCATATTGCCTTGCAAAAGGGCTATACTGGGTGCCACTTGTTCAGGCTTGCATCAGCTAAACTACAGTTCATGCAGCATTTTTCCTTCTGTATTTATACATTTTGTAGATATAAAGTGATACAACCAAGATTATATAATTGCAATTTCTTTCATTGTTAAAAGAAATTTTTAAAAAATGTTTCCCTATATTTTTATTTTGTTCTGATAGTTATCATTTATTCATAGCTTTTTTCCTACTTCTTTAGTTGAATCTTGGTTTTCTACCACACTTCAATGACACATGAACCTCTTTGTCACTGTGATACAGTCTTTATGTAGTCTACTAAGTGTTTGTTTCCACTCATTAATTTGGGTACAGTCATGTCTGCCTTTTGTTTCCATTGAATGCTTATATTACTTCAGAGCATGGGCAAGTTCTAGGATGTACTTGAATATTACATCAGCAAAGGATATAGTCTATCTTATTACAACTTCATTTTAAAGTGGAATACTTAACTCTCTTACTATTCATGATCTGATGTTCTTATCCTTTCCTTGGCCATTGCTCAATGTCTCTTTGACTTGCTAGCCATGTACAGGAGACATGGCCTGGCTCTCTCCTGAACAGGAACTGCCTCCTTATAGACTATGGTTCATGTTGTCAGATCTATGCAGACACTCTGTGCCTGCCGAATGCTTCTTTGTGAATCCGTAGCAGAGTGAATTAGTCAATTTTGCTTAAAGATTTTGTAAAAGTTCCTTTCAGAAACAAAAGTTCTTTTTGTTTATTTATTTATTACTTCAAGTTACATCTCCATCACAGTCCCCTATCTCCACCCATCCCAGTCCAACGCTCCCACCTATCCTACTCCTCCAGAGTGGGTTGCCCCTACATATCAGCCGCCCTCAGTTCAACAGTCACATGACTGTTAAGAGCTTCCTCTTGCACTAGGGGTCTATATGACAACTCTAATAGGGCAAAGTGTCCCACAAACAGGTAACAAGGTCTATGTTCCTGCTCTTTTTGGTGTGTTGGTTGTAAGATAGTTCTCCTGAACTACATGGCTAGAATCCAATTATAAGTGAATAGATGCCATGTGCATGTTTCTGAGTCTGAGTTAACTCAATCAAAATAAGCTTTTCTAGTTCCAGCCATTTGGCTGCAAATAGCATGATTTCATTGTTTCTGATGGCTGAGTAGTACTCCATTGTGTGAATGTACCACAATTTTTTATCCATTAGTAAGTTGATGGACATCTGGGTTGATTCTAGCTTCTAGCTATTACAAACTAGGCTGCTATGAACATAGATGAGAAGGTGTTCTTTTGGACTGGTGAGGAATCATTTGGATGTATACCCAGAAGTGGTATGGCTGGGTCTTGAGGTAGAGCAATTCCAAGTTTTCTAAGATATCGCTGACTGATTTCCATAGTGGTTGTAAAAGTGCACTCCCACCAGCAATGGAGGAGTGTTCCCTTTCTACACAGCATCGCCAGCATGTGCTGTCATTTGAGCTTTTGATCTTACCCATTCTGACCGATGTGAGACGGAATCTCAGGGCCATCTTGAGTAGCATTTCTCTGATGACTAAGTGTGTTGAGCATTTCTTCAAGTGTCTCTCAGCCTTTAGAGATTCCTTCTTTGTGAATTCTCAGATTAGCTCTGTTCCCCATTTTTTTGATTGGATTATTTAGTTTCTTGGTGTTTAATTTCTTGAGTTCTTCATAAATTATGCATATTAGCTCTCTGTCGGATGTGGAGTTGGTAAAGATCTTTTCCCAGTCTATAGGTTGCGTTTTGTTCAAATGACAGTTTCCTTTGCCATACTGAAGCTTTCCAGTTTCATGAGGTCCCATTTATTGATTGTTAGAACTTAGAGCCTGAAGTTGTCACCTGTGCCAATGAGTTTGAAGCTTTTCCCCACTTTCTCTTCTATTAGATTTAGTGTGTCAGGCTTTATGTTAAGGTCTTTTATCCACTGGAACTTAAGTTTTGTGCAAGGTAATAAGTATGGGTCAATTTGTATTCTTTTACATGTTGACATCCAGTTATATCAGCACCATTTGAAGATGCTATCCTTTTTCCATTGTACGGTTTTGGATTCTTTGTCAAAAATTAAGTGACCATAGGTGGGTGGGTTTATTTCTGGGTCTTCAATTCAATTCCATTGATCAACTGGTCTATTTCTATACCAGTACCATGCTGTTTTTATTACTATCGCTCTGTAGTATAGCTTGAAATCAGGGATGGTGATACCTTCAGATGTTTTTTTATTGTACAGGATTGATTTAGCTATTCTGGGTTTTTCATTATTCATATGAAGCTGAGAATTTTTCTTTCAAGGTTTGTAAAGAATTGTGTTGGTATTATGATAGGAATTGCATTGAATCTGTATATTGCTTTTGGTAGGATGGCCATTTTATTATGTTGATCCTACCTTTCCATGAGCATGGGAGATCTTTCCTTCTTCTGATGGCCTCTTCAATTTCTTTCTTCAAGGACTTGAAGTTCTTGTCATACAGGTCTTTCACTTGCTTGGTTAGAGTTACCCCTAGGTATTTTATATTATTTGTGGCTATTGTGAATGGTGGTGTTTTCCTAATTTCTTTCTCAGTCCATTTATCTTTTGTATAAAGAAGGGTTTCTGATTTTTTTCAATTGATTTTGTACCCAGCCACCTTGCTGAAGTGCTTCAGTTGTAGTAGTTCTTTGGTGGAATTTTGGTGTCACTTATGTATACTACCATATCATCTGTGAATAAGGATAATTTAACTTCTTCCTTTCCAATATGTATCACCTTGATCTCCTCTAGTTGTCTTATTGCTCTAGCTAGAACTTCAAGTTCAATGTTGAAGAGATATGGGGAGAATGGGCATCCTTGCCTTGTCCTTGATTTTAGAGGAAATGCTTTAAGTTTTTCTCCATTTAATTTGATTCTAGCTACCAGCTTGCTGTATATTGCCTTTATTATTTGTAGGTATGGTCCTTGTATGCCAACTATCTCCAGGACTTTTAGCATGAAGGTGTGTTGGATTTTTCAAGTGCTTTTTCAGCATCTAGTGAGATGATCATGTGTTTTTTTCTTTCACCTTGTTTATAGAGTGGATTACATTGATGGATTTTGGTATGTTGAATCATCCCTGCATTCCTTGGATGAAGCCTACTTGGTCATGGTGTATGATACTTTTGATGTATTCTTGGATTCAATTTACAAGTAACTTATTAAGTATTTTTGCATCTTTGTTCATGAAGGAAATTGATCTGAAGTTCCCTTTCTTTGTTGGGTCTTTGTGTGGTATAGGTGCCAGGGTGACTGTAGCCTCATAGAATGAGTTCCTTCTGTTTCTATTTGTAGAAGAATTTGAAGAGTATTGGTATTAGCTCTTCTTTGAAAGTCTGGTAGAATTCTGTGCTGAAACCATTTGGCCCTGGGCTTTTTTTTTGGTTAGGAGACTTTTAATGATTGCTTCTATTTCCTTACAGGTTTTAGGACTGTTTAATTTGTTAACGTGATCTTGATTTAATTTTGGTGGGTGGAATCTATCAAGAAAATTGTCCATTTCGCTTAGGTTTTCAAATTTGGTGGAGTATAGATTTTTGAAGTAAGACCTAAAGATTCTCTGGATTTCTTCAATGTCTGTTGTTATTTTGCCCTTTTCATTTCTGATTTTGTTGATTTGTGTATTTTCCCTCTGCATTCTCATTAGTTTGGCTAAAAGTTTATCTATTTTGTTGATTTTCTCAAAGAACCAACTCTTGGTTTTGTTGATTCTTTAAATTGTTCTTTTTGTTTCTAAGTTGTTAATTTCAGCCCTAAGTTTGATGATTTCCTGCCTTCTGCTCCACTTGGGAGTGTTTGCTTCTTTTTTTTTTTTTTTTCCAGTTCTTCCAGTTCTACTGTTAATTCCCTAATATGAGCTGTCACAATTTTCTTTTTGAAGGTACTTAGTGCTATGAACTTTGCTCGTAGCACTGCTTTCATTGTGTCCCAAAGGTTTGGGTTTGTTGTCCCTTCATTTTTGTTGGCTTTTAGGAAGTCTTTGATTTCCTTCTTTATTTTTTCTTTGACCCAGTGGTCATTAAGTAGAGAGTTGTTCAGTTTCCATGAATGTGTAGGCTTTTTGTTATTTCTGTTGTTGAAGTTCAGCTTTAATCCATGGTTGCCTGATAAGATACAAGGGGTTATTTCAATTTTCTTGTATCTGTTGAGGCTTGCTTTGTGTCCAACTACATGGTCAATTTTGGAGAATGTTCTGTGAGGTGCTAAAAAAAAGGATGTATTCTTTTGTGTTTGGGTGAAATGTTCTGTAGATATCTTTTAGGTCCATTTGGTGCATGACTTCTGTTAGTCTCATTATTTCTCTGTTTGGTTTCTGTCTTCATTACCTATCCATTTGTGTGAGTGGAGTGTTGAGGTCTCCCACTACTAATGTATGAGGATCAATGTGTGGTTTAAATTATAAAAGAGTTTCTTTTACAAATGTGGGTGCCCTTGTATTTGGGGCATAGATATTCAGTATTGAGATGTCATCTTGACAAATTTTTTTCTTTTAACAAGTATGTAGTGACCTTCCCTATCTTTTTTGATTAATGTCAGTTGAAAGTCTATTTTATTTGATAGTAAGATGGCTACTCCAGCTTACTTCCTGGGATCATTTGCTTGGAAAAGCTTTTCCCAGCCCTTTACTCTGAGGTAGATTCTATCTTTGTTAGTGAGATGTGTTTCTTGTATGCAGCAAAATGATGGGTCTTGTTTACAGATCCATTCTGTAAGCCTGTGTCTTCTTATTGGAGAGTTGAGTGGATTGATATTGAGGGATATTAATGACTATAGGTTGTTATTTCCTGTTATTTTGATGTAGGTGATGGTTATGTGTTTCTTTTGGTATAGCCGCAGCGAGGTTTTTTGTTTCCGTTGTTTCCTTGGGTGTAGTTATCTTCTCTGGGTTGGAATTGTCCTTCTAGGATATTCTATAGTGCTGGATTTGTGGATAGATACTGTTTAAATTTGGCTTTGTCATGGAATATCTTGTTTTCTCTATGTTAATAGAAAGCTTTGCTGGGTAAAGTAGTCTGGGCTGGCACCTATGGTCTCTTAGTGCTTGTAGGACATCTACCCACGCCCTTCTGGCTTTTAAAGTTTCTGAGGAGAAGTCAGGTGCAATTCTGATGGGTCTGCCGTTATACGTTACTTGACCTTTTTCTCTTACAGCCTTTAATATTCTTTCTTTGTTCTGTATATTTGGAGTTTCAATTATTATGTGGCGAGAGGAATTTCTTTTCTGGTCTAATCTGTTTGGAGTTCTGTAAGCCTCTTGGATTTTTATTGGTATCTCTTTCTTTAAGTTTGGGAAGTTTTCTTCTATCATTTTGTTGAAGATGTTTCCTGGACCTTGGAGCTGGGAGTTTTCTTTCCTCTATACCTATAATTCTTAGGTTCTGTCTTTTCATTGAGTCCTTGATTTCTTGGATGTTGTGGTTGAGAACTTTTTTAGATTTCTCATTTTCTTTAGTTGTTGTACTGATTTCTTCCATCGAATCTTCCATGCCTGAGATTCTGTCCTCCATCTCTTGTATCCTATTTATGACACTCATGACAGTCCCTCCTGTTCTCTTCCCTTGGTTTTCCAGGATTGTCTCTGCTTGTGCTTTTTTTATTGCTTCCACTTCCAATTTCAAGTCTTTAACACTTTTATATGTTTTAGACATTTCCTGCTCCAATTTAGATGTCTTTGTCTGCCAACCCTTCAAATCTTTCAACACCTTGTCTCTTTCTGATTTATATTTGCCTGAGTTGGCTTGGAGGTCTCTAATGATATTCTCCATTGCTTTCATTTGTAAAATTGAAGATTCTTAAAATTCTTTCAGAGATTTTATTTCTTCTTGTAAGGACTCTATCACTTTCCAAAGTATAGATTTGTCATCATTTTCATGTGTTTCAGCTATGGTGGGATGGTCAGAGCTTGCTGTACTAGCATAGCTGAATTTTGTTGGAGTCATATTTCCCTGACTTTTGTCAGATCTGTTCTTTTGCTGGCCTTTAGCCATCTGGTTGTTCTTAGCTGTTTGTTCCTGGTGCCTTCTGGTCTTGGTGCCAAGAAGAGAGCTTTGGTGTGGAGGCTGTATAACTTGGTGATCTGTAGCTCTCCACAGGCTGGATGAGGCCTTGTGTGGAGGCTGGTTCTCAGTGTGTCTCCCAGAGCTCACCCCTTCCTGTTGTGTCCCAATTGGGAACTCATGTCAGAGGTTGGAGTGGGATGAGTTATTCCTGCCTGTAGGTTCCTGAGATCCAGTTGGTCTTCGTAGTGATGTCAGTGTGGGTTGATAGGCCATAGACTGTAGGCTAGAGCTGCAGCTCCCCTGCAGCTTATGCGTCAGGACCATGATCAGGGTCCTCCCAAGCTGCTTTCAGGGGGTTCTCAGGTTCAACATGTGCCTAGTGGCCAGAAGCACTGTGATCTAGTACAGCCCATGTCACCCAGGCAGTGAGCAATGGTCTGGGGTTGTTTCACTTCTCCTGAGTCAGAGCTCTCTGTGTTGTAGCCTGGGTATTCAGCTGAGGGGCAAGGCAGGTGCCCTCAGGGAGTTCTGATATGGAATTCAGACCCTGTCCACAACACTTGGATTCAGGGAAGCTCAGCTGCCTTTTCCCAGCCAGAACCACTGTGCTCCAGTCTAGCCTGCCTGTGCCAAAATGGCTTCTGGCAGTTTCCCTGTAGCTAGGGTGTCAGAACTGTGGTTGTAGTCCTTCCATGTTCTTCTCCTAGCAGTTTCAGGATCAACCTGTGCCTCTCTGACAGAAGTTCTTTGGTTTGGTGCAGCCCACCTGCTCAGGCAGCAGGTAATAGTTCAGAACTCCTTTACTGCTCAGGACCAAGATCTAGATGCTGTAGACTGAGGCAGTAGATTGAGAGCCCTGCCAAAGTGGGTTCAGGCAGGGAGTTCCAATATGGAATTCATAAAGCATGTACAGCACTTGGACTCAGGGGGGGATATCAGCGGCCTTTTTATGTCAGAGGCACTGTGTTCCAGAGTAGCCTGTCTGGGTTGCCAGGATTTTTAACAGATTCCCTATAGCTAGGGTGTCAGCACTGTGGGTATGGACCTCCCAAGCTACACTTAGGGGGGTCCCAGGATCAGCCTGTGCCTCTCTGCCAGAAGTTCTGTAGTCCAGTGGCACCCCACCCCCATACCCTGGGCAGCATGCAACAGTCTAGGACCACTTCACTGCTCTGGGTGGAGATCTAAATGCCCTGGACTGAGGCTGTAGACTGAGTGCCCTGCTGAAGTGAGCTTGGGCAGAGAGTTCCAATATGGAGTTCACTCAGTGAATCTCAGCCGCCTTTTCCCTGCCTGAATTTCAATGTTACAGAGCAGTCTGCCTGGGTCACCCAGGGCTTCCACCAGACCCCCTGTAGCTAAAGTATCAGGACTGTGGGTATGGTCCTCCCAATCAACTCTCAGATGAGTCTTAGAGCCAGTCTGTACCTCTCAGTTTGAAACTCTGTGAACCAGTGGAGTCTGGTTTCTCTGATTGCACACAGTGATCCAGTACTGCTTCACTGCTCTGAGTTGAAATGTAGATGTTGTGCCCTGATGCACAGCGGAGAGTCCAGCCAAGAAGCCAGGCACGGGGTGGGGTGTAGGGGTGCAGGGAATTCCAATATGTAGACTATATCCTGTCCACATTGTGCTTGGGCTCAGGGAAGCACAGCACCTGCCAGGTCGATCCCCCAGTTACTGGTCAGCCAGATGCCACCAGGCTGAGTATCCTAGGAAGAATCACCCTCAGTCTTACTATAGTGGCTCTACTGGTCTTCTCCTGGGTGTCAGAAGGCCTGCACGGATGCTGTGGACTCAGGAAACTGAGGAGGTCCTCTGTTTGGAGGTTAAAACTGCCTGAACAAAAATATCTTAGTGGTAATATTTTAGCTTTAATTTCACTAGCAATTCTGTTGAACTTCAAACCACTCTCTTACTCATAATTGTAACACACAAAATCTATAAGTGAAACTTAGGAGAATAAACAATTACAAATATTACTTTTTACATTATGTATACTAAAGCACACCTTTCTAGTACATAATATCTGAAATTTTATCCAATAATGTCTCTTGTTTCTACTTACATAAATAGGCTACTAAAATCTTAATAATTTGTAACAGTCAGAGTTGAGCCTTTTGTGGTACAATAACTGAATTGCCTAACTCTGTTAGGTTACCTGCTTTAGTGTATTCCTGCTATTCACTTATATAGCTCATTCACTTTCATTGTCCTGTATTTAAAAGGCACCATTATTATTTAACTCTCATGTATCTAGGGAAATTCATGCCTCCTGTGCTGTGCAAAAACTTCTACCATGTCTTGCAATCTTCTAGAGAGACTTATACTTTTTTCATTATTGCCTGGGTAGAAAAAAAGTGAGATGTGGTGATAGGCAAGGAAGAGAAAATCAAAGTAAGCACATCCAGGAACACCATACTCTAGAGGGTATTCCAGGATTGTGGCTCTTGAAATGTGGTGGGTCAGAATAGATTCAGCAGGGAGCCATCTTGGGGTCTTGGAATGCTCCTTAAAGCCTAGGAGCCCCCAAAGTAGGAATGAGCATTTCAGATCAGGACAAGTTAGTTTAGATATATAACAGTCTTGAAGTATTTATGGCTGGATAGAAGGTAAACTTTTTGCCTTCATAATCGTGATTTCTGGTTTACCTTCATGAAAGGTGTTGTTGTCTGGAAGCGACAAAAACAAATGTCAATAATGAAAATTAATACTGAAATTATAGACGAGATGATTGAAATAAGTGTCTAGTGCAACATTCTTCCTCTACCCATAGAATCAGGACCTTTAAACAGCTTTTCCCTAGTGTACCCTCATATTATAAGGTCCTCTAAGAGTATCCTTCTGTCCATGGTGACATTCAAGGGAACTCAATGCAGGAATAGGACTACCACCCAAAGAAAATATCTCACAGCCTTTAGCTGTAGAAAGTGCCCCATGAACAGATGCATGTATCCTTTATGTAAGAGGTGACGTCTTTCCTAAAAAAAAAAAAAAAAAAAAATGTCCAGGACTGATACCAAAAGAGTTAGTAAAATTTGTTCTTAGCCTCAGGTTCAGATTCCAACTCACACTGTCAAGGCAACTGTGGGAAGCTTTTTAAATTTCCTATGCCTCTTCTTTCTGGTATGCAAAATGGAGACCCAAGGACCACATACACTGACTGTTTATTCATTCATTTAGGAAATGATGAGTGTCTCCAACTTATCTGATACTGATACAAGTGACAATGAAATGACAGAGACACAACACTGGAAGAAGTACATTCTGGGGAAAGGGAAATGTGTGTGCAAAGGCCCTGTGGGTAGGAGCTAGGTTATCTAAAATGTGCAGAGTGGTCAGGATGGCTAGATCAGAAGCAACGGGGAACATGTTCCTGATAGAGGAAGTCAGAGGGGTGTAAGGGGGCCGGCTCAGGTAGAGTAAGGTTTGATGACTTACAGTCAGCCAGTCAAATCCAGTCTGTAGTATATACTTGTACAGTCTGCTAGGGTAAGAATGATTTCTAAATTTTAAACATATTCCTTTAAAACACTATGTGAAGTGTGACTGATAATTGTATGTCAGAGATCACAGAGACTAACATTTGCAGTGTGGCCTCTCAGAGAGAAATTTTCTTTTTTTTTTTTTCTTCTTTTTTTAACTGTAATTTGCATTCTTTTATTTATTTATTTGTTTGTTTGTTTGTTTGTTTGTTTATTGCTTCAGGTTACATCTCCATCATAGTGTCCTCTTTCCACCCTTCCCAGTCCCGCTCTCCCACCCTCTACCCCCTAACCCTTCCATCCCACTCTTCTGGAGTGGAGTGTCCCTACATAACATTTCCCCACCCCAGTTCAGCAGTCATATGAGGGCCAAGAGCCTCCTCATACACTGGAGGCCTACAAGGCAGCACCACCAGGGAAAAGGGTCTCAGTGACAGGGAGAGAAAACAAACAAAGAAAAAAAGTCTATGTCCATGTTCCCTTTGGTGCGTTGGTTGT
This sequence comes from Lophiomys imhausi, assembly GCA_907164525.1. Classification (NCBI taxonomy): domain Eukaryota; kingdom Metazoa; phylum Chordata; class Mammalia; order Rodentia; family Muridae; genus Lophiomys; species Lophiomys imhausi. The sequence continues at coordinate 1,028,229 of CAJQZJ010032130.1, forward strand.
AGTATAGATATCCTGTACTATATAGCCAAAATCCTACTATAAGTTAATAGATGCCATGTGCATCCTTCTGAGTCTAGGTTAACTCACTCAGGATGAGCTTTTCTAGTTCCATCCATATGGCTGCAAATTGCATGATTTCCTTGTTTCTATCCTGATGCAGAGAATTAGATGCCATAGCAGCTTGATAGCAAGCCACTGGAGGGGTTGTAACAAGAAAACAAAGCTGTGGTTTACAAAGATGTGGTTGGACAGGGTGGTTCTGGCTGCCACATTAGTCCACAATTTACCTAACAGGCACATTTTGGAGGCTGTTACCATAGGCCAGATGAGACACAAAGCAGTCTCAAGGACTAGGAACTGTAGGTGGCTGAGCGGTTGCCTGAAGAATTTTTTTTTTAAGTGATACTAATACATAGATTGATTGAAAGGAATGAGGAATGGTACCCTCCCCCCAACTTGTTTTGTTCACCTCTCGAATACCATGTGAAAGAAACCAAATGAGAGAATGATCCTTTCTGCCCCTCGGGGCTTGACTCCTCTGTTTATCTACCACTGACTTCCTAAGGTAAGGGTTTGACTGTGACGCCATCTGTTCATAAACTACTACAGTGTCTTGCTGGTGTGGGTTAGAGTCCATACAGTAAGCAAGTGAGTCTTGGCCCTGGATAGCCTGACTGGTCTGTCTCTGCACCCCAACTTACACCACCTGTTCCTGTCTACAGGCATACCACTAACTACTGAACGCCTGTGAGTGAGTCATACTTCCTACTTCCAAGACACAGTCTACCTATGTTGGCTCCTCTTTCTTACCCTCTGTATGTCAGCAGTCTGTGGCTGGTCTGCCTTTTCAATAGAGCCATTCTGTAAGACATGCCCCTTACCCTTTTGGTCTATTCAAAACTCTGTGCTTCATCTCTTTAATATGCATGCTGTTTCTATGTGTAACATGACTTTACTTTTGTCCAAGTTTCATCTCCCCTGCCACACTACAGAAAAGACAATAGTGTGATGCATGCCTCAATACCTTTTGCTAAGTCCAGACACTGCACCTGGGCCGTGTGTGACTTTGAGCAAGTTATATATAATCTGTGTGTCAGTTCACATGACTGTGAAATGGAGGTGATGATCACTGAAGCACTACTTAATATCAAGCGAGGTGTTTCCTGGGTGCCTACCACAGGATTTGAGTCATTTGGACCCCAGCTATATGAGCCCCAGGAAATATGTCTCTGTGTCTCTTCATCCTCGTGCTGTGTACAGTCCCTGGGTTCATATTAGAAAAATGAGGCTAAGATCTGTCATTAATCCCAGTGGATATGGTACTATCATATCAACTTTGACACATAAGGCAAGTTACCCTCTGTAGGTACCTCACATACAAAATGTGACATTCATTGCTGTCTTGAGAGGTTGTCATAGGGATGGGCTGTGGTAGCGTGCAAAGCACCTTCTGCATATATAGTGCATGCTTCACAGCAGCAATCACCACACTGACTGTAACAGGAGACTCCTCTGCCACCCTAGCACCAGAGCCATTGACTTCCATGCCTCTAACACAGTCATTCTCAAAGACTTGTCTTTAGACCTGTAGCATCAGTATCACCCAGCCCTTGTTAGAAATGTAGATTCAGCCCCAGTCCTACTGAAATTAGTACTATGGAGTGGAGACCTGGGGATTCTGAAGCCCCCAGCATCTACAAACTACTGTCTTATCTGAGAGAACTTAAATTGTGAGGCTCCAAGGGTCTGTAGAGCAAAATTACATTCAGTGCCAATGGACACCTAAATCCCTTTCTTTTTCTGGTGGCATCATAATGAAACACATGAGGTCCCATCAATGTGTCTAGAAATACCAGAGGAGAGGAAGCCCAAGCCACTCTATAATATGGTTTAGAGCCAGAAACTCTTGGCTCTTTATAATTACAGAGGTTATGGGACCACAAAATAATTGGAAAAGAGTGGGACCCACAGTTGATAGCAGGACACCTAATTCAGTCACTTGTTCATGTTGGGAGTATGTGCATTGAATATAAGCCATTGGAACCATCAGTTAAGTTGTAAGGATACAATCTCACAGGGACAATGCCAGTTAGACAGACAAGATGTAAAATGATTTAGTACATCTAATTTTAATGTAAAGTGTTGACACATTTGTAAATACAGCTGAAGTTAGTGCAAATGATTTCATGAAATTTGGAAATATTGTGAAGAGCAGTGTAATCCTACATGGTATTAAAGTCTGAGAACACTGAAACATCTTTACAGATGGGGGAGGGGGACCACAGCCACATTTATATTTAGTTATCAGCTTTTTTCACTATACCCAGTTTGTCTTTTTTCTCTTTAAGCTCATTGTATGACATGGGGGGTGAAATCTCTTTGACAGAGGAATTCTGCTAATCCAAACAGAACTGAAATGAAATCACTCCTAACTTATTATCCAGACCTCTGTTTCTTTTCCCACCACCTGCTTCTTGTCCTCTGCACTGCTCGTTGCCATGCCTGGAGGGGACAGGATGGACAGGATAAAACTGCAGCCAGTGCTTTGGGCAGCCAGTCTGCAGCTCTGAAAAGAACGGGATGCATAAAAGATGCTTTTGGACCAGAGAAGTAAAATGCTAAAATTGCTCTTGATAATGGATAATGGAAGATGGCTCCAAGGGTAAAATGTTTGCTATACAAGCATGAGAACCTGAGTTCAAATCCCCAACACGCACCTTATAATCTCAGCACTGGAAGAGGCAGCAGGGTTCCAGTAGCTCTCTAGGTATCTAGGCAACTGGTCAGGTTCAATGAGAGACCCCGTGACAAAACAATAAGGTGGAGGGTAATTGATAAAGACATCCCATGTCCACTTCTGGTCTCTACATGCACATGCATGGGCAAGTACACACACACATACACACACACACACACACTACACCACCATATGCACATGTACAAATACACATACACAAATTATCTTGGTAGCTATCTTGGACTTTGGAGTCTCTTTGAGTACATATGTGGGGAGAACAAAGGCTGTGAGTAGCAAGTATATTCTTTTAAAAGAGTGTGTGTTTAAAAAAAAATGTGTCACCTGGGGATAGATTAGCATGATGTCAGAGAACTAGGTTAGTGCCAAACATAGGTTCTTAATTGTCAATTTCAGCTAACTGTTCCTCGTTCTCACTTGTAACTGGATAAGTTACACCTTTGTTTCATAGCACATGTTGTTCATTTCAGCATAGCACCATGTGAATCAGTCAGATAGAAGATCAGGCATCAGCGATTTGATTTCTTTTGAGCTAGTTTTCTTCTCTGATCTCCCTCTCTGCTGTTTGGGCAGCCACTACCAAATCATCGAAATGGGTGTGCAGAGGGAGTCAATGAAGGCAGTCTCATGGGTCTCTCCACTAAGGGGAGTATTTGCAGGACTAGGTACTCTTTTAAAGTCCTGGATTTCAGAGCCATCCCTGGTTGGTGAAATCTGTGTAGAAAGGACCATTTGAGTTGGATGGGCAGATAGCACCAGTTTCAGAAGGAAAAAAAGACTACAAGACCCAGAGTGCACATTGAGACCCATACACCATGTTGGCCCTGCACTAGGCTGTAGTTACTTCACACATGTTTCTCTCTCATTCTGGCCACTTCTACGAAGTTTCAAAGGAAGGTAAGCAGAGTTTCCCCCATTTACATGCTTCCAGTGTAGAACATCTCTGGGTTTCTGCTCATCCTGGGCAGGGGCCATTTCCGAGAAGAGCAGCAAGCCTCACTGCCCTCACCCAAGGATGCTGCATGGCTGTGCTCACAAGTCTCCTTCTGCCGTCAGTCAGCTGGACACTTGCTTCTTGAACGAATTCTCTGGGAGTTTCTCCATGATTGTTTCTCTTGGAGTCTGCATTCCAAATCGTGTTGCTCTTCTGCCAGAGAAGCCACAGCTGGTATGTGCTGACAGTTTTCTTCCTCACTCCTACAGGCAGCACAAGGGGGTGGCCACAGGACCCTGCTCTACGGTCATGCAATTCTTCTGCGGCACTCTTTCAGTGGAATGGTAAGCACATGAGATGACAGCTTTCACCATTCATGAGAAAGAAAGGATGAAGAGTGAGAGCAGTTCAGAGTATAAATAATTCAGCCCTTTGTTGTCTTCCTAACGTTTCCCTCACATTCCAATGATTTATGTTTGCTGAGTCTGTATCCCATTCAGGGAGGAAAAGAGCCATTCCCTTTCAATAAAATTCACTAACCCTAACCCACCACATGGAGTACCTTGACCTACTTGATACCAAGTACACACTTCTTGAATGCATGACTGATCAAATGAACTATGGAATAACTGATTTATTTAGTGTACAAAGAAAACAAATCAAATGGGATTTGTGTGACATTTCCCTACATGTATGCAGCTAAAGAAATGGAATGATGTCCAGGGCCTTCAGTCCTGGAAGAATTTGAAGGTATTTTGCTAACCTGTTATGACTGGAGGAAAATAATGGATGAGGCAGTCACAGAAAACTGGTCCAGGCTATAACTACTCAGGGATTTAAAACCAGAGCACTAGACTGGGGATAATTCAGCCTAACTTGGAAAGCAAAAGCTTGCAATGAAAAGCATTCAATCTTTAATAAATATTACTTGCAAAATGTATATACTACCAACGTTTTGCAAGGAGTTATTAAGCATACTGTGATATCCACCTAGTATAATATGAACTGACTCCAACAGTATTTTCTCTCAGCTCCTATAGAATTTTGGAATGCTATTGGTATAAGGCAAAATATCCATCATTTTCTAACCCAAATAAAGTTGATGTACTAACTGTGAAAGCATGAAGACCTGAGTTCAGATCCCCTTAACCCACCTAAAAAGTTGGCAAGACAGTGTGTAATCCTAGCAGTGGGAGGAAGGGGCAGGGGGATTGCTGTTTATTTTCACACACTTACACATGTTCTTCACGCACAGTTCTTCTCAAAGCTTGGACTATCAAATTGTAGCACGATCAGCAGCTACTTCATAAATAATTGATTCACTGCAGCAAATTTTGTCTGAACACTGGTACGAAGTTGACCTTTCAGATGGAACACTCACTGCTTTAGTCCTTCATAGCAAAGGACAGAACAAAACTTGCCAGCTGTATTTGTACTGGAGCAGGTTTGAATGGGGAGCTGTTTTACTGGCAGTCTCTGGAAACGAGAGAGGATCACCTTTTAGATTCTGTTGCTTATGTAGAGGGCAAATTAGACCCTAAAATATGTTTTTCTACCCAGATAGGATAAATATGTCTTGAACCAGTATACCTCCCATGGCTCTCAAAATTACCAGGCTAGGAGCCTGGTAGAGCTGTGAAGGTATGAACTATTTATGCTTAAATTAACTCCCTAAAAAACAAACAAACAAACTCACTACCAATTAACATAAACTCTAAACTGGCTTTTTTAAAGTAGCTTTGGTATAAAGCCTATGAAATAAGAGATTTTTCAATGCACTAATTTTCCACCTGCTTGTGGAGAGCTAGAAGTATGCCTTTGCTCATTTCCCGCCCACTCTAATTCCAGCCTATACCACAGTACCAGAAGCAAAGAAAGCAAGGAAAAGGCCCTGAGTTTATTTCCTTTATTTAGCTGCTTTAAAAATCATTTTAAAAATTTCACCTGAATATCTATTGTCATAATCCACAGGATAAATGTTATTGTGAGAGGTTCAAAAACTCAAGAGATTTTTTTAAAAAGAACCTACTAGCAGATGACATGGCAACATGGACCGAGGAATTCCCACATGGTCCATACCCTAGATCAGTGGTTCTCAGCCTGGGGATCATGACCCACTGGGGGTCAAATGACATTTTCACCATGGTTGCTTTAGACCATTGGAAAACACAGATATTTATATTATGATTCATAACAGTAACAAAATTACAGTTATAAAGTAGCAACAAAAGTAATTTTATGGTTGGGGGTCACCACAACATGAGGAACTGTACTAAAGAGTCACAGCATCAGGAAGGTTGAGAACCAATGCCCTATATGAGGAGCTAAAGGTGGCTGATGGCTGCTGAGAGATGGAGAAGCAGTCTGCTCAAGGAACAAGGTACCACATAGGCTATCCAGCCCCAAGTGATCAGCTCCAGACACATGGACTCAGTTGACTATATATACATATGCATGTGTGTGTGTACATACATGTATACATACATATGTATGTATAACAAAAACATAGAAGAAGTTATGAATTTGGGAGGCCACATGGGAAGTGTTGTGGGGGGGCAGGAGTGAAGTAGATGCAGTATTCATGTATGAAGTTCTCAAAAACATTAAGTTAAAAGAAATGGAGGATTATCTGAATTCCCAGTTTCTGCCACCCACGTTACTTATCCAAGCACAGTCTTTATTATTATTCTAATGTAATCCCATTCTAATCATGTGTTATACATTAAAGTTTGGTGTACATGTCAATTATACAAATGTGCTATTATATTTAACTTCTTGGCTCTCATAAGAATAAAGTTATATGCTATTTGTACATTCTTTATCAGAGCTCTTAATGGCACAATAATCCATAAAACAGAAGGACCAAAGTTGATCTAGCCTTCCCTGTACTTCTGGTTATTGATGTTCCATTCATATAGTTCTCAAGTTCAAGTTAAAAGTTTCTCAGAACACTTTTGAACTAAAACATATTGAATATTTCAATTTTTCTATATAGAGTCCTAGAAATTACTAGATCATCTGATAAAAATGTCTTTTAGGATTTATATTTAAAACAAAAATATTTTCCAAAAGCATAATATTAATTAACTTTCTAATGAGGGAGAGGACTGAGCCTATTTCATAGTAGCTGGGAGGTCCCTTGTTTTGTTTTGCAATTATTGAGAAGTTAACTAGCAGTGGTACCAGGACCTGGTGAAAGGATATAACTCCTAGCATCTACTCTTGCCCCACAGTATCTAACGTGCTTGACCACATCAAGATCCCAGACAGATAAACTTGCCTTTGATGTAGGTCTGCGGGAACATGCCACAGGTAAGTCATCATTCCCAGCCTCACCTTGGTTGGGTCTTATGGTAAGGACTTTTGAGAAAGATGATGAATATGTTACTCATTTGGAATTCCACACCAGCAAGGTCAAAAAGATAACACTGAGAAAAAAAATTGTTTTTGAGGATGAATCAAGGGAGGATGTCTTTAACAGCATGGCATTTACCCCAACAGGAAGAAAATTCCCATGTTGCTTCTCCAAAGAAGGACAAAAGTCCATGCTCTTATTCTAAAATGAGGCTACTTTAAGAATTAAGAATTCAGATATCTGACTTTTGTGATGATCAGAAAACAATGTAGTATCCTATCTATGCTCCCCCTCCCCACTGTTTCTGTGTTATGTACCGTGGTATCCTCTCCCTTCGTACACAGGAAAAGTTGGTGCCTATCTCTGACTGTTGTGGTCTTTTTTCCCTCAAAATAAGATCATGTGTAAATTAGATTTGCGGTTTCTTTGTTTTCAGCTTACATGTTTTTCCTCAAGTATAATTTCCTCTAAAATGTTTTCAATCTTTGCTAAAAATTACAAATTGAGTGAAATGTCACAGTACAAATGTAAATTGTGCTCTCTCTATCAGCCAGATGCCAACCGCGGATCATGCAATCAGAAAAGTCATATATAGTCCTCCTATTTATAGCAGTGAAATGTTGTTTTATTTTCTGAAAGCTGGAAAGGAATGGAGAAATACCACTTCCTAGTAAAGCATTCAGGCAGTGTTCTTAATTTTCTACTAGAACCTGTAAGGAAAAAGAAGGAAAGTAGATTCTGTTGTTTATTTCAGAAGTTCTTTTCTGAGTCCCTGAAAGTAGATACATGAGCTGGGCCAAGTTCAAACTGGCTTCCTAGAAGCTGACGTGTGTGGACACATAGGAAAGTGTTGACTGACTGCATCTTCATATAAATTTAGGGCCTGGAGTAATTAATTTACTATTCTTTAACCATTGACCTATTCAACTCATATTCTCCTTGAGTAGGGAGACTGCACTGGCCTCCACCAAAAATGTTCAGGGTTTTATGGGATGAGAAGAGAGGTCACATGGAATCCACCAGGGTAGAATCATAGCTCCTTACCAGACAATTCTGTGAATGTTCTTTAGCACAAAAAAAAAAAAACTCTGTGGAACTGTGAAGAAGCAGGCTGACCCTTAACTGAGCTGATGTCAAGGAGAACGTGTAAGGAAATACTTTAGAGAATGTTTCATCAACAGTCTGGATTTTTTTTTTCCTACATACTGGTAAATTCTTACTCTTAAAAGACTGAATAATCACTCTACTCATGAGTTGGCTACTCAGTCCTTCACACTTTTAAAGTATTGTTTTAATTTTAGTTCTTAAGCATAGATTTAGAATTTAGGCTTATAAAAAAATGAATGTAAAAAATAACATCATAGATACCCTGCAAGTGCCGCCATGCACTTTGGAACCAATGATTGGTCTACCTTAGGAGTTCAGGGAACAGCTCCAAGGACAAGAGATGACAGAAAAGTGCCTCTCTCACTTTTGTGTATGTCTGTTCATGATATTCTTCATGCTGGATGGCCTCTCATGGCCCACGAAGTGTAAACTAAATAGGCTGGTTGTTTTTTACTTCGAACAGAGAGGTCACGTTCTTTTATAATGTATTTTTAAATTTAATCAAATACCTACACATACTTTTAATAGATAAATGGCACTCCGTTGTTTATTAAAAAATATCTTCTTCATACTCTAGATTTCTGCCTCGGGCACCTGTATCCAACTCTTCTAGTATTGCCTGCTTCTGTTTAAATATGAAAAAAAATATGTATATAATGCCATTTCAATATTCTTTCCAGACTAGGTATTATCTATACATGTCCTGATAAAGCTTAATTCTTATATTCTGCTCTTAACTGTCCTTCTTCCTTACATTCTCAATATGTTCATATCTATTTTTTATGTTAAAACCAAACCAACTTACATTGGTATAACTACTAACACGTATTTGTAAATAACCCATATGATGGGTTATACTCATATTTGCTTCATCACTTAAAGATTTTTGTCTTATTTGCTTTGTGTTCTGTAACTGAATCAAGGATTCATTTCCAAGATTGCTCATTGAACCAAATAATGTCCCTTAACTATTAGATTCAGTCATATTATCTCTTTATCTTTGGAAACATCCACCATCACTCAAGAGTTAACTTTGCTTCTTCTAGATTTTGTTTCCTCTCCACTACACCATGATTACTAACTATTTTATTTCGGTGAAATATACTACCCAGTGGCTTTCACAGAAAAGATACATGTAGGTACCAAGTTATCTGACAGTTTGTTCATCCTAGCTTCATAAGTAATTCATAGTTTAGTTTAATTCTGTATTAAAAGTATTATTTTCTTGGCTTCCTGCTAGCTTTCTTTTAATTATGTTCTGGCTTTTGAGACAAACATGTTCTGATTCCTGATGCTTTGTGTGTGAGTTTTTCTTTTCTACAAACTCTTCTTTTGTCTAATGTCTGAAATTCCACAGTGTGTCTTATGGGTCCTTTCTGTTGAACAGTCTAAGAAGGATGCACTGCAGGATGGCTGCTTAACTAAGCAAGGGGCTCTGGGGACGTTTTCTACTTACAGATGTTCATTGTCCATCACTGGGCAAGTTTTAAGAATATTATTACTGTGTTAATACTCTCTATTCTTGCTTTCTGGGGGATGTTTCTAGATTGTTTTTTAGAAGGTTTTTAGATTTTTATTTTGATTGAAATATAACTTACATCATTTTTCTTCCCTTTCCTCCTTCAAACCCCTCACATGCCCTCTCCAACTCACCCCTTTACTCTGTTGCTCTCTCACAAATACTAATTCTTTTTTATTAAAGGATCTCACTTTGTCACCCTGGAACTCTCTATGTAGAGCAGGCTAGCCTCAAATTCAGTGATCTGCCTGCCTCTGTCTCCTGAGTGCTGGGATTAAAGGCATGTACCATCAAGTTCAACTTGTTTTTTACATACTGATCACAGCTCCCTCCCTCTTCTCCACCTGTTCCCACCCTCTCATCCTCTCCTCTCTTTTCCCCCTTCTCTTCTCTGAAAATGCCCCCCATCAAATCATATAATTCTCTTTTTCCAATCCTGTTTCTTATCTATTTTTCTGTGTTCTTTTGAGGAGAGTTTTCAAATATCTATAATTATCATATTTCTCTTTTCTCTCAGAGTTAGAATATTTTTCTATCTCTCTTAAGGCTTTCTTAATGATAGTTTCCAAGTATAACATTTTCTTTCTTTTATGAATTGATGCTTGTAAAATTATTTAAAGTTTTTGTTCTCTGTAATCTTTGTTTTTCCATTTTCTGGCACCCCACCATTTTTGTTTGTTTATTTGTTCCCTGATATCAAACTCTATGGGATCTTTTGTCTTTGCTTATATTGAGGTCAAGGTCATGAAAGCTGATTGGAATCTCGGTTGTAACTTGGCATCTGTGAAACCTCACTCTGGGGTTACGTTTCAGAGCCCTGAGCATTTACAAGGAGAATCTCAGGCCTTGGCATCTTTTACCTCTGGTACATAGGCTTCCCTAAAAAGCAATCCTCAGACCTGAGGACTGGTGAACATCATTCAGCTTTGCAGCTCACATTCTAGAAGTTGAGGGCTAGAAGCAAAGGGAGAGAACACAGGGTGTTTCTAATCACTTATAAACTGTGGTTATCTGTTCGAAACAGGTCTCTACTTTCTTATTTGGCAGTGTCTTATAGTATTTCCAAGGCCAGACCCTTAGTGGTTGGCAACTCCACAATTCTGCTGTAGCCTGGAGGAGGAAGAAGCATCTGCTTGTGTGGGATGAGGAGGGGATCTGGGGCTTAAAGCCTTTTAGCCATTCTTCCTGTTTACAACCCATCTTTACCTCCAGCCCAAGTGGTGTTCCTGCTAGAATCTATTCATAGCAGGGTGTGCTTTAAGTCACTGGCTTCTTCTCCCTTGTCTTAGTGAAAATTGTGATTTTTTTTTTAGATAAGTTTTTCTTCCTTGGCACATATATTTTCATATGTGTCAAGCTGTGTTAGTTCTTATAGATTTGGGCCTCAAGAAACAAACAAAAACTCTATTTACTATTGTTTTAGCACACGTCATAGAGGGTGAGAAAGAAAAATAAAATTGTTTAAATGCTCAATATGTCAATGAAATAGGATCCTCAAGGCTGCCGTTCTATGGGGACAAGGGTTGAGATCCTCCCCTGTAGCCCAGGGTAGCCTCATACTCATTAAGCTGAGGACAAACTTGAACTTCTGATCTTCTTGCCTCCACATATACCACCATAACAGACTCTGAAATCAATTCATGAAAAAGATATAAAAGGGAATGTAAAGAGACCATATCCTGAGAGAAGGGAGAGGGGGAAGAGGGTAGGAGGGTAGGAGTGGGTGGGGAGGAGGGTGAGGACTGCTCTCAAGATGCAACTTGAATAAATAAATATATTTTTTAAAAAGAAATCATGTGCATTAAAAGCAGTCAGACTCCTGTAGTTACAGATCTCCAGTAGTCTTTCCCAAATTTTGTCTTTCTGCTTTTATGGAAACTGAAAATGAAAAATATTTTCAAGAGCACACATTAGACAACAGGGCCAGTTGTAGGCAAATAGAAATCAAAGCAAAGAGAGCTGGGAGATGGGAGAGGTATGTCCTCCAGAAGAAATATAAGGCAGCATTAGGATCACTGCCTTCTGGGACTCAGGAGCTAACTCAGAAGCCTTCACGTAGGTGAAGCCTGTTGGTGGACCATACATCCTGCTTCCAAACAGAGGTCTGAAGGAGAGAAAGTACGAATTGGAGATGACCTTATCCTCGTCAGTGTGTCCTCTGAAAGATACCTTGTAAGTACCTCTTGACAGCAACATCTTTTGTTTTCAGAATGTCCCTTTTAGGAACGGGTGGCCAGGGGAAACAGCAAGAGCAGACTGGGTAGGCCAAGATGTCTCTCCCCTGTGAGCCCATCATAGTTCCTGAAATATAACTTAGTTTTCCTTTTAGATTATTCTGTTGTATCCAGCAAAGCTGCTAAGAGGAATTAAGTCATATTACTATGAATTTACCACATTGTTTGGCTCTTGTCAAGTGGAAAACAAGCCAGCAAAAAAAGAATACAGGAAATTAAGCTTGACAGAGAAAGGGGGGGAATGTAAAATGTTGACTCATGGGGTATTACAGAGGCTGGCAGATGCATATGAAGTCTTTCATCTGAGGATTGGTACCAGGCAAGCTCTACTCTGGGTGGGGATGCCTGAAGATAGAAAATTGCCAAAGATAAGTGTTAAATTTCTCAGCAGTTTCTCATAGAGCCAACCCTGCCAGCTGATTTCTCCTTGCCTTCTCCAAATGTTGAAGTAAGTTTTTTCCCATTTGTGAGTTTTCTTATCCTACAAAAAAATAGACATTTTATAAGTGTGTAGAATCAGGGATGCCACTGAGGTGACAAGGTTAACACTAGTCTGACACCTCTGTGGCTGCATAATTCTTTCTGGAATGCAGTGCCACACATGAAGCTGTCTCAAGATTGGGTAAAGAGAGCTCCCACACAGACTGTGTAGAAGGAACCACAGGGCAGTGGAGCTGTTTAACTTACCCCTTGAAGTTGTAGTGGGCATCTCTGATAGGGCTGGACTTGCAGTTTGAAGTAGATTTCACTTCTCTCCCCACTGCAGCATCTCTCGATATCAAATGGTAGCATCCAAGTGGATGCCTCCTTTATGCAAACACTCTGGAACGTACATCCTACGTGTTCTGGAAGTAGCATCGAAGAAGGTATGCCTTTGTAATGCCGTCAGCCCTGGGATAGCCATTCCCAAAATCCCCTTGGAGCATGTGTTGATATTGTCTGCTGCTTCCCAGCATCCACACACAGCATGATTTTATTTCTTATACTTTCTCTCTCTGATGTCAGTATAGATTATTTTGTACTCCAACTCTACATGGGCATCATTGACCTTGTTTTTAATTTGTCAGTGCCTGTTGTTAGTTTATCAATTCAATACAAGCATGCAGGAGAATATATATATATATATATATATACATATATATATCTTCCCTCTCTTATCAAGTTTTCACTTTTATTCATACTTACTATTGATAAGTAAACAGGCCCAGAAACTTCCATCTTGGAAGAGAACATTTGCTGGAAACGTGACATGGCTTATACCCTACCCCATGCCTCTCTCCATAGTGGGAAGGAATATGCTTTATAATAAACATATAATTGGTCTTTGGTACCTATATGGAGCATCCCTGAAAATAATAAATGAAATATTCTCATCTTTAACTTGTTTCTGTGGAAATAGGGTCATCCTACTTTGTTTTCATACCCTATTTCTTGGAGACAGGCAAAGTCAGTGCGCTTTATGTAACAAACATGCAGGCCCTGCCTCACTCATATGTAATACCATAGCTGAGCAGGAAAATAAAATGCCAGTGACCCAAGGGTTATTCCATTACATTCTAGTGCTTTACCAAAAGATCTGAATTTTTAAAAATACTCTTATCACTACTGATAGGCTTTAACGCTAGTTTTCTTCCTAAACCTCATAGTTTCAAGCTGGGGATGCCTCTCTGTGTTATGATGTTTGAAAACAGAAAGGAAAATGAGGGATATCAAGGTGATAGCTCCGTCTCAGAATGTGTGACAGTTAAGGTAACTAGTTGCGAAGTGACAAATCCTAAGTTTCCTGGTAGAATGTGGTAGAATATTTGTACAGCATGTACACACTCTAGGTTCCATCCTTTCTATCTATATATCACGCACGTGCACATACATACAAACTAAAACACCTTTGTAAATCTATCATCAGTTTTTCCCTTCTATCAGGAACCAAGACTTCCTATCTAAAATCTTTCCCTAGAAAGTTTCAGCTCCATCTTTCTGTTAAATGTTTCATCTTCACCACAGAAATCAATTATCTTAGTCCTAACAGAGAGCTTGTGGAAATTAATTAAGGAGAGTTCCCACAGAAGTGCTGAGTGCCCTTGTGTGGATGAAACCTGAAGAGCTCATCAGCTCAGTCTTCTGCTTGGGTGGAGAATGGCCTCTCAGCAACCACGGGGGAGAAACCACCCTACCCTCGTGGGCATTAGAGGCCTTTTGCTTGGTGGTTTCTTCCTGACTGTGACCCACACATGCACAGATCTGAGCTTTAAAAAAACTGTAATGTAGCAGTATCTGGCAGTTTCATCAGATGAGGTGGATAATGACTGAAAAAGCCCACAAACTATTCATGATGGACTCTTAACGGACATAGCCTCACCACCATCAAGAGAGGATAAAGAGTTTAATGAAAGGCTTGATGGTAAGGTTTTTAATTTCTATGTAAACTGGCTACTAGGAATCCCCTTCAGTATGTTTTGAATTATTTAAATGCAAAAATATGAAACTGTACATATTAGTATAATTAGCTATTGGAGAAAATACTTCTGAATATTTGAAGGAACTTGAAGATAATCTTTCCTTGCATAGGCTTAAAAAAAAAGAGAAAGAAGCTAAAGAAAATCAGACCATCAATGTAAATATGCTCTGATAACACCGTTTCTCCCCCTCCATCATGATTTCTCATTGTTACTGTTTTAATCCAGCACCCAAAATAGTTTGAGGCAGCCCCTCCCCCCAAGTAATCTAATTATGTGATTTAAAAAGAAAAACTCCTAATACAGACATTGAGTGTATTAAGTCCATATGTCTCTTAAGAATGGAGAATGGAGTAGCCTAGAGATTTTTTTTTTAATTCAGAAGAATAACAAATCCAATTTCTTTGTGCAAAGGTAGCTCATTCGGGCCTGCCTCCTGCTAGTATGCTCCTTGAATTAATGCTTGGAATTCATTTGAGGACTAATGGGTCCTCATGCCCTTGAAGTTCATTGTTTTGTTTTTCAAGGTCTGAACTCCACAGCTATGGAGATGCCTTTTGCTGAAATCTGAGCACATGCTGACTGCAGTTAGTTCACATATCTGTTCAGACATGCTGGGGCAACTCTGCCTCCCTCATTGGGCAATAGAAGGACCATCAAATTTGATATGTATAGTTCACATATCCACTCAGACATGCTAGGGCAACTCTGCCTCCCACATTGGGCAATGGAAGGACCATCAAATTTGATATGTATAGTTCACATATCTGTTCAGACATGCTTGGGCAACTCTGCCTCCCGTGTCAGGCAATGGAAGGACCATCAAATTTGATATGGATTTGTTATCTATATTTGGGAACTACCGTCTCCTAAAACAGCTCTTAAGAGTATATTACTGCCCTTTCCTAAATAACTCTTAAAAACAGATTGTCACTTCCTTCTGAGTATTTTCTATCCCGTGACCATAATTTGATGTGGATTTTTGCCACAAAGTGCATACACTAAGATTGTAAGAATGTCTCTGGTGATTTGGTATTATAAAGAAGTTATTAGCTTCTTTAAAAACTGGAAAATCCTGTTCTTTCTAAAGGTAATTTTCCTTTTATTTTTTTCAATGATAACAGTTGGTACAATGGTTTCACTTGATGTTTGGCCTTCCTTATTTCTCAAAAACTTAACTGCTGATGTTAGAATTCTTTTCTGCCTGAGGCCTAAATTCATGGACTCTATAATTTCTAAAATGCACCTCTCTTGCTGTTTTCTAGAAGTAGCTATGACCTGCATGAATTTGCCCTCGTTAAACACAGTGTTCTCTTTACGCTTTCTATCAGTTATGGTGGGATGTGATTCTTTCCTAGGATACCTACTTGGTGGACATGTAGTCCGTCTTTTCCATGGTCATGATGAATGTCTAACAATACCATCTACAGATCAGAATGATCCTCAGCACAGGTAAGCCACTACCCTCATTCTCCTGTAGCTGTCTCCACTCTCTGGTGACTCATATTAAAGAGTTTGCATATTTCTTTGACCACACATGAATTGTGTAGGTATTTCTCAGTTGGGCTGACCTTCATCTAGCCACAAGCTCCAGTTTGTTAAATAAGAATGGCAAGACAGTAGTGTTTGCTCACACACACACACACACACACACACACACACACACACACACACACACGATGTGTTTACATTCAGTCTAAGCAAACAATGCTACAATGTATCCCAAGCCATTCATTGTCTTTGATTGCTTCTAAATCTGAAGTACCCATGTTGGTGAGAGAAATCAGTCCTTGTAGAGAAGCTGTGTGTTTACACAAGTTATTGCTGGTCCTTGAAAAGCAGCTCATCTCTGTTCCTCCCATTTAGTGTACTAACTAATTAGGATGGAATTGGTTGGTTTCATTTTTCTTGTTACCAACTCATGTGGGAAAAACCAAGTATCATAATCCAACAAAAGATGGATTTAGCAGGGAGTTGTGCCAAAGGACTGTAGTTGAAGATAGTATTGAGGTAAACTATCTTTAGTCCAATAGGTGATTATTTAACGAGCTCTTATTAAAAATTCAAAATTATGTGAATCTTCCCTGTTGTGTCTAGGAGACACTGTTTCTTTGAAGTTATCCTGCACCTCTGGGTCTTGTAGTCTTTCTGTCTCCTCTTCTGTATACGCTGCTGAATGTTGAGGGGAATGGGTTTGATAAAGTTCCAGTTGTTGATCTCTTTGTTAATTCCCATCTACTACAAGGGTTGCATCAGAGCATTGCTCAACTCCCTTCTGCTGATCTATGGGTGTAGCACTATGTCATTAGGAGACATTTTATTGCTGTGTTCATTTAGCCTAATAATCAATATACTAATAGTAGTACAGGATGCTACATAGTTTTTGTGTGCATGTGTGCTTTGTTTGTTTTTGTATTTTTTCTCTTACTGATTTTCTTTAGTTTTCTATTTTGATTTTCATTTTTATTTTGCCATTATTTTTCCTGCTTGTTTTGAGAGAGAGAGAAAGAGAGAGAGGGTAAGAAAGAACATGAAGTTGTGTGGATAGGAAAGTGGAGAGGACCTGAGGGGAGTTGGAGTAGGGGAAAGAATATCAAATATATTGTATGAATTCTCCTCAATAAAAAGTTTTTTAAAGATTTAGACTTATTAAATGGAAAGTATTAACCCACATTGCAAATATATTCTTACGATTTATTGCTATCATCAAAAGAAGAGCACATAAAATGTTCTCCTTCGTGACTGTAGAAGTCTCATATATTAAATAAAAATTAAACCTCTCATCTAAATTCAACTTAACTTGGGGAATAATTAGTCTGATCTAGTGACAGAAGTTTCTTGTCTTTTTTTCATGCTTGTAAGATCCTTTTCAACTACTTTAACATTAGAGACAAATCTTGACAATTCAAAGATCATCTTGATCAGACTCTGCCAATGGTAGCATCCTGGATGATTTCGGGTGGGAGCCTAGAAAACTGGAATGTTGTTGGCTTTCTACCAGTGATCATTTCTTATTCCATATGCTGAAGGACCCAGAAGCAGTGTGCTTGAATGACTTTACCATGTATCTTAGAAACTTTCCACTGGTAATTTGAGCCCCTATGTTGTGAATTCCTTCCTATTTGCTATGTTCCCTGCATTTCCTTCATAGGAACCAGATATCACATAGAACAGAGTCCATCCAGCACTCACTGAAAATAGACCTACATAAGCATTGTGAGTAATTTACTCCTTAGTCCTGCTCACTGGCTGACAGTGATGTCTACATAGGCAAGTTCAGTTAACCTGATTTCCTTTAGAATTAATGATCACTACCTAAATATTGGCAATTGTCATGTGATTTTATTCAGTTACTGGATTTTTCATCTTTGTTTTGTTTTTATTTGATTTAGTGGAATGCTTTTTTGGTTTTGGTTTTGTTATTGTTTTGATTTGTTTGTTTGTTTTTGATGATATTGTTGCTTTTGAGAAAGTATCTTACTGTATACTCTGGTTTGCCTAGAACTCACTGTGTATATCTGGCTGGCTTTGAACTCACAGACATCTGCCTGCCTCTGTCTCTCACTTCTGGGATTAAATGACTGGCTTGTTGTTTATTTTATATCTACTGTGCTATATTAAGAGGAAGGTTTCTAGATAGCTAAAAAAAATTGAAGTTTATAATAGTGTATACTGGTTATCTACATCTAAATGAAACATACTACATCACTATCTTATCAGCTTTTTTCCCCCTTTTCTATTCTGTTCTACTTTTTTAGGTGGGAATTTGGAACACATGAAGTGGCCATGCACATGCATTGCCTCCGTCTCTATAGTTAAAATTATAGCCACAATAGGAATAGCCTGGTCTGAAACTATGTGGTATGAAGATAGCTTGGCCTTTGATAGGCATTCCTGTTAAGTGATCTAACAAGATCCTATGTACAGGGGAAAGTAGAGAAAGTATTTGAAAATGTAGTTGGGAGAATGAATTAGATGGTAAGCAGTTTCCAAAATGAGCTCAATGGAGCAAGAGTACAGGCAAAAACTGAAATCCCAGCAAGAGGGACCTGGATGTGGACAAAGATTCCACACCTCTGATTGGTATTACCAAAGAAGATCAGAAGGCATGCTTGTCTCTTTCCTTTGCACAGCAGCATGACAGACAGAGATTGGGCAAGGAAGCAGCCACTGAGTATTTTGGAGCCTGAATTTTTGAAATTTCTGACACTCACAATGAAATCAGGATGACAAGATAACTTAGTATTGCTTTATGTCTAGGGACTATGAGTGGTAAACCTCTTCATTGATGCCTGTTAGTCAGGTTAAAAAATCATCAACTGGCCAGGATTGTCAGAACATTGAAATCAGGGGAGGGAACAGGCAATAGAAATCATGCTAAGAAACTCTAGGAACCACTAAGGTGTGCTAGGATGCTGACTCCCCAGATGAAGTTGTTTTTCTTCCCTCTGAACCCTGGGAGTCAACAGGCTTGATGAAAATAATACCTAAGAATGTAAACTCGAGATCCACAATCTCACATTCTTAACTCAGATGCTCAGCTCTGCCTCTGGTTTGTCAAATGCCCTAGCCTAAGTCACTCAACCTGTTGGAGCAACTGCTAATATGTCAGTCAGGCTTTCAAAAGCACCTCAACTGTCCACCTACTCTACTCCTCTTATTGCAGTCATTTAAGAGAACAGGAAAAAGTTGTTTCAACCATGGTAACCTTGTGAGGTTTATCTGATCAAGCTGCCAGAATGTCTCAGGTAGAAAGAATGGACCGCAAATAGGTATAAACTGAACATTGGGAAGGTATACTGGGCCAATTTA
>CAJQZJ010032130.1:1057400-1084718 GCA_907164525.1 Lophiomys imhausi
TGGTGGTCTGATAAGATACAAGGTGTTATTTCAATTTTCTTGTATCTACTGAGACTATCTTTGTGACCAATTATGTGGTCGATTTTGGAGAAGGTTCCGTGGGGTGCTGAGAAAACGGTGTATTCCTTTGTGTTTGGGTGAAACGTTCTGTAGATATCTGTTAGGTCCATTTGTTTCATGATCTCTGTTAGACTCAATATTTCTCTGTTTGTCTTCTGTCTTGATGATCTGTCCTTTGTTGTGAGTGGGGTGTTGAAGTCTCCCACTACTAATGTGTTGTGATCGACGTGCGCTTTAAGTTTTAGAAGTGTTTCTTTTACGAAAGTAGGTGCCTTTGTATTTGGGGCATAGATGTTCAGTATTGAAATTTCCTCTTGATGAATATTCCCTTTAATGAGTATATAGTGCCCTTCTTTGTCTTTCTTCATTAACTTCAGTTGGAAGTCTGTTTTGTTTGATATTAGGATGGCTACTCCAGCTTGCTTCCTGGGTCCATTTGCTTGGAAAACCTTTTCCCAGCCCTTTACTCTGAGGCAGTGTCTATCTTTTGTAGTTAGATGTGTCTCTTGTATACAGCATAAGGAAGGGTCTTGCTTGCGGATCCACTCTGTAAACCTATGTCTTTTTATTGGGGAGTTGAGTCCATTGATGTTGATGGATATTAGTGACCTGGGGTTGTTATTTCCCATTAGTTTGGTATAGGCGGTGGTTCTGTTCCTCTTTTGGTTTAGTTGCTGATGAGTTTTCTATTCCCTTTGTTTTCTTGGGTGGAGTTTTCTTCTTTGGGTTGGGATTTTCCTTCTAGGATTTTCTGTAGGGCTGGGTTTGTGGGTAGATATTGTTTAAATTTAATTTTGTCATGGAATATCTTGTTTTCTCCATCTATGTTGATAGAGAGTTTTGCTGGGTAAAGTAGTCTGGCTGGGCATCTATGATATCTTAGGACTTGTAGTATATCTGACCAGGCCCTTCTAGCTTTTATCGTTTCTGGGGAGAAGTCAGGTGTAATTCTGATGGGTCTGCCATTGTATGTGACTTGACCTTTTTCTCTTACAGCTTTTAATATTCTTTGTTCTGTACATTTGGGGTTTCAATTATTATGTGGCGAGAGGAGTTTCTTTTCTGGTCTAATCTGTTTGGTGTTCTGTAAGCCTCTTGGATTTTTATTGGCATCTCTTTTTTCAGGTTTGGGAAGTTTTCCTCTATGATTTTGTTGAAGATATTTCCTGGACCTTGGAGTCGGGAGTCTTCTCTTTCCTCTATACCTATAATTCTTAGGTTCCGTCTTTTCAATGAGTCCTTGATTTCTTGGATGTTGTGGGTGAGAGATTTTTTAGCCTTCTCATTTTCTTTGGATGATGTACTGATTTCTTCCACTGAATTTTCCATGCCTGAGATCCTGTCTTCCATCTCTTGCATCCTATTGTTGATACTCACATCCGTAGTTCCTGTTCTCTTCCCTTGGTTCTCCACTTCCTCTTTTAACTCTGACTGTGTTTTCTTTATTGTTTCTATTTCTATTTTCATGTCTTGTATGGTTTTGTTCGTTTTGTACATTTCCTTCTCCAG
Source organism: Lophiomys imhausi (assembly GCA_907164525.1). Lineage (NCBI taxonomy): Eukaryota > Metazoa > Chordata > Mammalia > Rodentia > Muridae > Lophiomys > Lophiomys imhausi. The sequence goes on from CAJQZJ010032130.1 coordinate 1,058,970, forward strand.
CTTGCTTGTTTTTGTATGAAAATCTTTCATGGCTGTTTCCTTTTCCTGTTCAAGCTCTGTCACCTTGGCTTGGAGCTCTTTAATGGTGTTGTTCCTTGTTTTGATTTGTAGAATTGTGGTTTCTTTGAATTCCTTCATAGATTTAAGTTCTTCTTGCAGGGACTCTATCACTTTCCATACTGCAGAATTGTCAATGTTTTCATGTGTTTCTGTTGGTGTGTGGTCATCCGAATTGGATGAGCTAGGGTGGTTCTGTTTTTTTTAGTCATAAATCCTTGATTTCTATTTTTTTTTTTTGACCTTTCGCCATTGGATGCATTTAGCTGTCTGTTTTCTGTGCTTGGAACCACAGTGGATGATTTGGTGCAGGGGACGAGTTACTTGGCTATCTGTCGTTGCTTACAGGGGGATTTCAAGGTCACTGTGATTTTAATGGCCAGAGGCACTGTGATCTGGTGCAGCCTATTCCCAGGTTGTGAGTAATGGACCAGGATTGTTTCACTGCTCCCAATTCAGACTTCTCTATGTTGCACTCTGAGTTATCAGCCTGTAATGGTTCTGATGGTATGGGCCTGTTTGCCCAGGCACAGATTCTGTGGGCTTTGTTTGTCGTCCCGGAGGCTGACAGGGGCTCCACACCTGATATGTCTGGATTTTCCAGGATACAGCTATGGTCTCGATTTCTGGTTTCTCTCTAGTCTTCTCGCCACAGGGCTGGACCCTGTGCCTGATTTCCTTCCTGTCTGCGCCGCCACGGGTCCCGTGGGTACCCCAAGCCCCGGATCCTCCGGCTGCCTGAGTGCACCTCTCTCTCGTCCCAGCAGCTCCGCCGTGGGTGCACGGACCCCTGGTCCCACCCACGCCTGTCTCTCTCCCCAGATGACCTGCCGTGGACTGGCGGGGATTTGGCCCTGCCAGCAATGCTCCCTCCCCAGCTGCGCTCTCGTGAGTGTGCGAGATTTGGCCGCTCCCGCCTGCTTTTGTGTTCCCCGCTTCCTGCGCTCTCTCGTAACCTCCCGCCCTCTGCTTCACGAGCGGCTGCAGACCACCCGCTGAGCCCCCTGTTTGTTCCTTGCTAAGGCTTCCACTATCTCGCAACCTTTTCTAAGTGGGTATAAGTTCAACCTGATGTGTGAGGAGCCCAATAGGACAGCGATCTATGGCCAAGTGGACCCTGATTCTGCCTGCTGTAAGTTGGGAACGATCTTACCAGGCGCCTCACCAAATGGGAGTTCCCGAATCCCTGGTTTAGTGGCCTCCGTGTCTGTGAGAGATGGGGAGAGCCTTGCCCTGGGACTTTTAACAGTCCCTTGGGAGCTGTGAGCGTTCCCGGGGGGGGGGGGGGGCGGGGGTCTAGCCCCTCCGGTTTTTGCACAGTGCCCAGTAACTCTGTGTTTTTTATGGCTCTTTTTTCCCCGCGTTCAGAATGCGTCAGTGTAGATCGCCGCCATCTTCGCTCCCCCAAGTTATTCTTTATAGTATGTAAAAGAAATGTTGATTTTTTTTAAATGGGGCACCCACTTATTAATTGTCTCAAGACTTCTTGCTTAAGGAATCTTTCGAAAGTCAAAGTCAGTGTATATATATATACTGTCATAGCTGTAGTTGTTAGCTCTTTATATCAGAAACCTAAGCATAAAGAGCATCAGTCTTTTATGATTGTGATTTTGATTCTCGGGTGTTTCTAAAAACTGAAAAGATGAAAAATGATTTTAAAGTTTGAGACATATATGTAACCTAACTTAAAGGACAAATTTTGAGTTTCTAGTGATCCTGTGGATAATTTCCCCCCTATTTACCATAACGCTTTTTGAATGCTAATCTTTTGGAGAAGGGCCATGAAAAGACTGGCATTCCACTTGGGATTTTCCTAATCTCAACCCTTCAATCCTATTTTACTTTTTCCTGTAAAATTTAAATCATTTGAATGAAACAGAATATCTGTTTCCTTATAGCATCCCTTATCCCCTGCCTCTCCCAGCAATCATAGCCTGCAATAGTTGTAGGTTTGATTTGTTTTGTTTGTTTTATCATTTCTCATATTTCTCATATCATTTATCATCTCTCACTATCTTTATGGTGGTGAAATATTTGGCTTGCAACAGCAAAATGGAAAGACTGGTTTCCCAGATACAAGTATTCCTAGAAAAAAAGTCTTTTCCCATCATTTTAAGGTAGTTTTCATAAAGGTGCATTGGTCAACTGAATGATAGGTCAAAACTCAGGACTTCTAGTCATAGTATGCCATTGCCCTGCCCTCAGGACCATGGTCAAAGGAAAGTACTGGGCTGAGCTGTAGACAGACAGGAAATGGGTTCATTGACCCGTAATGATAACCCCCCAGAGAGTAGATAACTTTGGGGTTTAAGAAAGTACAGTGTAAGTGTTGAACAGGACTAACTTCTATTGTACAATTTCTCATGTGCTTTGTTTGGCCAGCTGGAGTGGCAGTAACATAAGGTGGGGACAAGCTTTCCGACTCCGGCATCTTACCACAGGCCACTACCTGGCCTTGACAGAAGACCAAGGCCTTCTTCTACAAGACCGGGGAAAATCGGACACCAAATCCACAGCCTTCTCCTTCCGGGCATCAAAGGTAAGTAAGACACTATGTACTGAACGCTGACTGTGCTCTAGAGGTGAGAGTCGCTAGAGCTCTCCCCTAAGATCTCTGACTGAAAAAAGAGAACCCTGAAACAATGAAATATAGACCTTTGACAATCATGTCCTTCTCTCTTGAGATGGCCTCCCAAATGAGCATCTATCCAGGATGAAGGATAAAATCTCTAAGAGAGTAACTCTCAGAGAACACAAAATTATCAGAGTAGACAATATTGCTCACAGGCTAATGGAAACTATAATTGATTGGTATATTCTACATAGTCTTCAATAACTGCTAAATTTTGTGCTTTATTTTCCTATAAAACAATGGAGGCATCAGGTTCAGACTGTATTTATTTAAAGTAAGGAAGTTACTTCATTAGAGATTCAACACAATTCTGGACATATCATTACCTTGGAGTTACTTGTAGTATACAGTTACTAGTATTTCCTCATCTTTTTCCTGTTTCTTAGCTTTGCCCTATCTACTCAAATCTTCACTGAGAATGGATCCTCAGGTAGTTATGATAACTCCACATGAAAAAAAGTTTGCCATTTGATGTGCATATAAATAACTACCTTTTGAAATATCTAGTGTTCAGTCAGGTTTGTGTTCTGCCTAGCTGAAAGCTGGATATGGCTGGAGTCAGGATTGCATGCTGAGTTAACTTCTGATGGACGTTGCATGTACGGCCCCGTCATGATTGTTCTGAAAAAAGCATCCAAGCAGAAGAAGGGCTCGGCACAGATGTGTACATAGCTATCAGGATGTGTGCTCTTCTGAGAGGACAGCTCATTCTCTCCTTTGGGAACTCCATCTCTAGTTTCATTCCTCTTTGCATTTTCCCAGAAATAGGTGTTGATTTCTGTTCTCACCATGATTTCAGTGAAGGGTTATTGATGCTTCTGTTTGTGTAGAGGTAGGTATGTGACTAAAAGCTGAATTTTCTACAGGATATCTGAGTCCTGAGCATCAGGGGAACACAGCCCTTTCAGCACTGTCCTCCCCAACCCCTTCAGAATTTCATGATCTGCCCTTTAAGACAGAAAAACACTTTGGCATAAAGGTTTATTTCTCACACAAAAATTAAGCCTTTTCTTACATCTGTATTTAAAGTATCCAAAATAACTGAGTTTAAAGGCTAGAGAGATGGCTCTGCAGTTAAGATCACACACTGCTCTTGCAGAGGACCTGAGGTTGGTCCCAGTGACCACACCAGGCAGGAGGATCCAACACCTCTGGCTTCCATGGGCATCTGCACTAAAATGTACATACCCACACAGAGATGTACACACAGGCACATATAAAATATAAAATAAATCTCTGAAAATCCATGAGCTTCCTGCCCATTTCTTACTAAACTCACTTCAGACACCTCTCTCTCTCTCTCTCTCTCTCTCTCTCTCTCTCTCTCTCTGTTTTCTCTGTGGTAGCATGCTGGCTCCTTGGCTTCATTCTCTTTCTGAGCATATGTCTTTCCTTTTACCATCAGTCCTTTTCTTCTTGAGATTCCTAGCTAAGGATTTTAAATTCATGTGTATTTAGCAAATATTCTGGCTTTCAGGAAGTGGTTTTTGGCACTCCAACTTGCTAAAATGATAGATTGAAAAACAACAATGGGGAAAATGTAAGAACAGCAGCAAACAGAATCCCTTTCTTCCCTGAGAGATGGGGTGGGAATAAGGGGATCACCAGGTGGGGAAAGGGGAGGAAGATAGAAGGTGAGAAGTGACTCACAGTGGCTGATGACCTATTAAATCCCTTTCTGAGAATGCCAGTCTGGCCCTTTTCTACCTGGGCTTTCTACTTCATTTTCCCCCTTCCTGCTGTATATGTGTTTGACTAGAAAAATGACTACAAAGTCTTTACTGTCTTGTTTACACAAAAGAATTGGGCAAATTCCCATGAAGCTGGCAGGATCCTGCTCCCAAAGAACCCCTCCACTGAATTTCTTTCTTGCATTAGCAAGACTCCATGATGTGCTGTGGTTTCCAGGGTGAAGTTAAAGAGACTCAGAACACCATAGGATCCATAAAAGACACCTCTCATTTGCATCACCTCTGGCCTCTGAATACATTTTATCTTCCCAAAGCCCATCACTTACCTCCCTAGGTCCCTCCATCTCCAGGCACATGGAGCCTAGCACCCAGTGCATACAAACCCACTGTGGTTCTGTGGAAGCCAGCAGCTTATCTGCCCTGTGCAACTGACAGCATGCTCACTCACATTTTACTGGAGTCCCTGGATTAGAGGTTTTAAATAACTCTCTGTTCATTTTGTACTCAGCCCGGTTACCTTCATTTCCATGATAAAAAGAATCAAAATTGAAATCACTTCAGCTCCATAGCAGGACCCATATGGCTGTGTTCCCAAAGGAAATTGGGGCTCCCTTTGAGATGTAGTGTGGGAGGAACATTTGGAATCTTAGACTTTGAAGCTACACACACACAAAGGAAGACCATGTGGGGAGCACTCAGCTCTGCTATACCTCGTGGAGATAGATGTGGGGGAAGAGCACTAGAGGTGCTGTGGCTTCCCTGGGCCTCCACATAGCTCCTAACAGAGGATCTAGTTACAAGTGATCTTCCTAGCACACACATCGGTGAGCTTCTCCTCACTGGGCAGTAGTGATGACCTCCTGAAGACACAGGGGGTTGGAACTCTTCATCTTCATCAGTACATGGGCACGGAGCCATCAGTTCTTTCCCTGATATGTCAGCTAACAGAGTAGATAGGAGACAGCATTTCAGGGTCCAGATGATGCCAAAGGACTTTGGGATATCTCAGTGGAAAGGCTGACAGGTCAAAACAGAGTTGTATTCCGTGAGAAAGGAGTTGGGGAGAAAGAAATTGGAGTGCTCACCTGGCCTTTTCCAAAAAACTGAACAGTCTGGTAATAGAAAAAGAGGTTCCTGGGAGTAGTAGTGCTTGGGCTTCAGACATGTGCCCTCAAAGGATGTTGGAAATTACAAATTTCATTTGTAATTACAAGCTTCTTATCCTCTCATTTGAAATAAAGCTGCATTAGTCTGTAGCAGCTATGACTGCAATAAGGGGTCATGGAACAGTTGCCAGAATAGAACATCCTTAGCAAGCTGCCTGTACAGGACAGGTGGCAGGTAGCTGCCCCAGGGGAGTCTGTGGATGCTGTAGAATTAATGTGTGATCCAGGCCTGATGGCACAGGGACACAGTTCTCACTACTCAGGAGGATGAGGTAGGAAGGTAATGAGTTACAGGCTGCAGAGTAAGCCGAAGACTAGCCTAGTGAACTTAACATGACCCTGTAACAAAAGGTAAAAAGAGGACCGGACTGTGGACAATGTTCAGTGGCAGAGCATTTGCCTATTATGTGTAAGGCCCTGGGTTCAATCCATAGTAGCACATAAAAAAATGAAAAACCCCTGGGGCTGGACATGATGGTTGGTGCATGCCTTTAAACCCAGCACTCAGGGGTCAGCCAGAGAAGGACCTCTGTGAGTTTGATGCCAGCCTGCTCTACACAGTAAGTTCCAGGACAGTCAGGGCTATATAAAGAGACGCTGTCTCAAAATAGCAACATAAATGAATAAGTACACAAACAAATAAAAAACCCACTGGGATGTGACTGAGTCTCACTGAAAGGTGATCACATCCAAGCACCAACTTCAGTTAGAGGCCTGGGCCTAGGTCTGAAGATTCTAACTAAGGTCTTTGGGCAAGCTGTAGGAAACATGTAGAATAAAGAACAGAATATGATCTTGATTTAGGCTCCCACACCACCACTTCACCAGGATTATTCACATCAAAGTAGAGGCTCTGGGATATGTCATTGCCTCTAAAAGATAGCATTCCAACATTACTCTGAAAGTTTTATATATGACAACATGTCACACAGCTTTAACATTACCCAGTTCTAGCCTTGATTCATATTTGTTCTTCATGAGACTTGGAAAATAATTCATAATGTATTTGGGCGTCATTTGAAGTCTGTCACAAAGATTCTTTTACATCTGACCTCTGCCTACTCCTCCATCGTGACTCTTCCTGTTTTCCCATGATGCCTTTGAGATTCAATATATTATATGTGTATCTGTCTTTGAACATGTTGCAAACAGGTTTGTTTGAACAGGTGCAGCTCATGAGAAGAAAAGTTGTTCATGCTTCCAGTGGGTGGTCCCATTGACAGAGACCATACATATCCACCACTGAGATGTTTTGGTATTCCAGCATCAATGGGTACTGTGTAGAAACTACAGCTGGAAATGGCCTGGTGAAGGAATATATAAATTTCACCGTGGACTCATAAAAGTCCACAGTGAAACCCATTTCCATCTATCCTCCATCATCTTTGTAGCAGCATTCTGTCTACCTTGTGAAATCATTTTGCTGTCATCTCATCCCTGTATGCACTCAATGAGAGAAATTCACTTTATTTTGAATGTCTACGTCAAATTTCTATGAATTTGATTTCCCATCATTTTCCTCGGTCTTGACATTGCAAGGCCATTCTCTGAGGATTGTCAGATAATGTGATTTAATATTTACTCTGGCATGGCAAATGCTATTTATCTCATGCTTCAATGTCAGTTTACAGCACCACATTCCTTTCAGACAAGGTTGAATTAATATTAAAGCAGGCCTTATTATGTATAGCCATTTATTCTATGGCCTCTCTATATGAACTTTTAAGAACTAGTCTTAAAATGATGCTGATAGACTCTCACATTTTGCCTATTTTATTTTGTCAATGTATAGAATTATCACTGTTCCCACATAGATGTAATTTTTCCCCAGTAGCAATTTAGGAAACATTTATCAAATAACTGTTATGTATTAAATATTGCATCTTTTCCCACTGCTTTTCATGTGCTCTTTAACCTCTGCAGCCTGCAACATCCCCAAATGAGGGTGCAACTGGGCTCCTAGTACATTAGTCTACGGACATAGTGGTGCTGAAGTTGGGTCTTACCTTGTTTCCTCTGACTGTTTCTTCATGAGTCATTGAATGAAAAGGAGAAGGATGTTCTTTCAGTTATCTTCCTCCATATTCTCCTTCCTCCATAGCCCATTTCCAACCCACAGCTCAGGTGGCAATGAATAACTATGACTGTGGCTCAACACACAAAGTGAATTTACTTAAAACATCATAAGGGTTTGGGTCTTTGTTTTGTTTTGTAACTGAATTGCACAGTTCTCATCAGTGGCCTTTGTAGATGATGATGTTCTGTGTCAGTGTCAGAAGGTTGGACACCTGTGGTAGAGCAAAAGAAGGAAAATGAGAGGAGAAAACGTTAACAAACGATCTGTCTAGAGACACCATCACCTACTGCAGTGTCACTTTAAATGGAAAACTGCAAAGGATTCAGACTTCTCTAATGTACGTGTTTTCCCAAGCCTTTGTTGTTCAAAGTGAACCAAATAGAGGCAGTCAAGGAGAGCCATTGGCTGGGAAGTGGAGAAATCTGGATTTGAACCTTGATGCTGCTATTTGCTGTTCAGCCTCAATATTTCTTTTTATAAAAATAGGGACAAAGAAGTGTATTTTGAAAGATTATTTTGAGGATTAAAGGATACCAGAAAAGTGACCTATGAAGTTATACATTTTAATCCATGAAGTGGAAGTCAGGTTTCTGACCTTGGGGTTGGTGTCCCAAAGATGAGAAGAAAAATATAGGCTTCTTCTCAGGAAGTGTGTTCCCTCCTGCAGAGGCAGGTGGACCTTCTCCCTAACATGCTGTGACCAGCAGTAGGACAGCCTTGTTTTCCCATCCAACAGGGCCTTTGTCACTAGCCCCGGGGCCCTCCAGGCTCCCTTTGCGTCCTACAGGCTATAGTTGTTTGTAAGGCAATACTGAGATCACTAGTTCTAGATGAGGTGTTCACAAGGGACTACATTGGTACAGTGAACCCAAAGTCGGTACCTCATAGTTTCTTCTGAAACAAGTAGACAGAGGTGGACTAACCATGGCTTTCCTTAAGGCTTCCCTCTGCACCTGGTAATGAGCCCATCAGCCCTTCTCTTCTCTTTTCCCTTTCTCTTTCTCAAATATTTTGGATGCTTATAGTGTATGTTCAAAAGGTATTTTTTGCAACTTATATGGACACACATAGTTTAATTGTGTTAAACAAAAACACATCCACTCTAATACGTATGAGTTAGAAGTTCTTTCAGATAGCTTCCTCCACATTATTGCCATAACTTACAGCTCACTCATCTCTAGTCATACTCCCTTTCCATTCACCTTTCTCACTGATACTGGAATGGTTATTCTAAGATGAAGCCTGATTTCTCCATGGCTTTGTATTAGCTGTATCAGCTTTCCCTAAAACTGATGCCAAATAATGCTGGGAATGCTCCATTAAACAGAATTGAATTGATTACTTTTGCAGATAATGATGATGTTTGACTTTTACTGTGGGAGTTATAAAACTGAAAGCTTCTGTTGGACTTCTAGAAGATACAGCATTTATCTAAAGATATCTTTTCCCACAGAAAGTCTGTTAACATTGTGATTTTTGAAACACTTGAACCTGTAGGATCATGTCTTTAGTCTTTAATTTTCAACAAGTTCCTCTCTAGATTTCATCACTCTTCTTTGCCTCATTTTCTCATCTTACCAGAATCACATCCCCTTCCATATCCCCACTGCTATGGCTTAAGTGTGGCCTCTAAAGGGTTCATGTATTAGAATTATGTCCCTAGTTTAAGGTAGTGAGAGGATAAAAACTTGGAGAGATAGCTCAGCAGTGAGCTGCCATTGCTGCCCCTACAGAGGAGTCAGGTTCCATTCCAAACACCCTTAAGGTGGCTTATGACCATCTTTAACTCCAGTTTCAAAGAAACTGATGCCCTCTTCTAGCCTCTGCAAGTACTGCACACACACACACACATACACACACACAGACACACACACACACACACACACACACACAGATACACAGACACACACACAGTGCACTTAGATAAATGCAAGCAAAACACTTGTGTTCATAAATAAAAATAAATGACATCTTTCAATAAAAGATCATTGAAAAAGCTTCACTAGAATGTTTACTGATGAGATGTTTACAGTTAGTTGGGATTGAATAATGAAAGTCACCAGGATAGATACTGTGGATACTTGTGGCTTTATAAGAAAATTGACAAAGACTAGCACAAGCTCCAATTGTCCTTTGAATGCATACCATGTCACCTGTTTGTAACTGATTTATGTGTGTAACTTTTAAAGTTTATATAAACCCAAAGCTGCTTCTCTCATAAAGTAAGAGCATTATTTCAACTATTTCTTTATATTGGCTTTTAAATAACTAAGACATTGGTATAATTAATTACTTATCTATGCGAGTAAAAAACATTCAAACAAATTTGTTAGAATGGGTTTTTTTTTTTTTAAATCATGCCTGGTTTAGATTCTGTTCTCTTGCTTTCTAGCTATGTGACTTTAAGCAAGTTGTTGACTCAGTACAAATCACAGTTTATCCTCAATAAAGTAAGTTGACTAAAATAGTATGGCTATTGGAAATATATATATATATTTTTTTTTACTTGTGTCACTTTGTAGGCACAACATTTTGTCTGTTGGTATTGTCATTGTAGAGTACTTAGCAAAATACCTGACTCATAGTAGTAGGCACTGAGCAGATATTATTTCTGGAAAATAGCAACTTGATCATCTAAGCCAAATGCTAATGTGTCAGTTGGGATGAGCTCATAAGTATCTCCTTCATAGACGTCAACGGAGAAGATAATGCTTATTGCCTTTCAACATGCATCAGGACAAGTAACCTACTCCTCAAAATCATCAGTGATGGGCAAAGATGACATCAGTATACAGATACACAAATCTAATATCTTCAGAATAATAAAACAAATTGTTGCAATCTATTTCAAACAGAGTATTACAAGGAATGCAAAAACAAATTCCTGTTCTCTTTGAAAAAGCCTTTGTTTCACAGGGAAGCAGCTCCTGTAACAACAAAGGTCTCTCACTGTATTCAAATGTAGATTTTCTCATTAGGAGGTACGATAAACCAAGAGTCTAGAAAGTGATTGGCTTTGAAACTGTACCTTGTTAATTACAGTTCTAAGACTGGTGGATATGCCAAACCACATGTGGTTAGGTCAGAAAGTACCTGTGAGGAGACAGAGTAAAGGAGATGTCTTAGGGTTTCTATGGGCTTTGCTAAGACACCATGGCCAAAAGCTACTTAGGAGTAAAGAGATTACCTCACCTTTTGGGTCCATCATCTAGGAAAGGCAGTGAAGAAACTCAGGAAAGGAATCTGGAGACAATACCTGAAGCTTTTTCCTGACTTCCTTTTTATGTCTTGCTCAGCCAACTCTCTTATCACACCAGGACCACCAACCCAGAGGTGGTGGCACTCATCCTTAGGTGGGACCTCCCACATCAACCATAAATCAAAAAAGTCTGCCCACCACAGGCCAGTCTGGTAGGGGCATTTTCTCAAGAGAGGTTGCCTTTTCCTGGATGACTGTACTTTGTATCCAGTTGACATTAAGCACAGGAGAGAGAAGAGAAAGAATCTTCTTGTGGTCCTCATGGAAAGGGATAGAGTAGGAAAGATAAGGTTTCAAGTTGATGGATGAATTTGAATAGCTTCCACAAGTTCTGGAATACAAGACTTATACCAGGTTTGGAACTTGGCTCTGGTGGTTAGGACAGGGGAATGGTGGCCTCATATGTCATTCTATAGGGGTTCGATTGGTATCTGGCCTCTGGATTATTGTTTTGCATGTGAAAGGGGTGCTTCTAGGCCAGCTTCTTGCTGTTTTTAGGAGTCAGTTGATCCTTAAGTCCTATAGGAAGTATGAGACCATGAGACTGGAGAAGCCAGAGGGAGTCTTCTGACTCTGAATGTGGGAAAGGCTTGATTGTCGCCCTTTGTTCTTTCTGGTGATGTTTAGTCACCTGCTATCAGAAGGAAGACACAAGAGTACTTTATTCTCAAAAGTCTTAGCACTGGAAAGCAGGGCCATTCAGCAAAGCACCACTACCTATGGAGTGGGGGCAGTGGGGGATTCAGAGGGTAGCATGTCACATTTACTGGAGTTTCCATGGGAAAAGAAAGACATTTTAGGGTCCACTTATTGGAGTAATTTCTACATACTCCAAGCTGTAGAGGTGCCCCTAGCTACCTGGTAGCTGATAAGGTGAAGGGGTATTGCCTCCTGAGGTATACAGATATTACAGAGGATGTTCTGGTTCTGGGTTGTTCCGTGTGCATGCCTTGGAGACTTTTGCTATGTGTAGCTCCTGGTCTCTCTCTACTCAGATAAGTTCCCAAGATGTCAGAGTCTCAAAATAGGAAAAAATGTTAGGATACAAACATTACCATTGTGAAACTGCAGAAGTGATCAAGTGATTCAAGTAATAATATCAATAAAATCCCAAAGAAAAGAAGCATTTGACACATCAGGATGTGTTGTTCCCAGAGCTGTTAGTATAGCTCCATGGTGAAGCACTTACCAAGAATGTGGGAAGCCCTAAGTTTGACCCCTAACATTGAAAATGAAAAAACCATCACCCATAAACCAGTTTTGTTAAAGCATATGCTACATGAGAAATGGATTGTATTCTCTTAGAACTCAGGAACTGAAAAAAGCAATTAGTTTAGCCCTGTTCTTCAGAAAAGTGCCATTTCTAGCAACAAGATGATTGTATCTGAGGCTATGATCATTCCTCGGTAATTTATCAGTGTTATGAATTGCTGGGTTAAGCTGGGTTTTGTGTTTGTTGACATTGTCTGATATCCTGGTTTTCTTATTCTTCTAAATGAGAAGCAGCCACTGCAGTGAGCACCACAAAACTTTGGAGGATGATGCTGTTTTGTAAAAGTAAGGGTACGAACACTCTGTGGAGAATGGTGGCTCATTTGTTTCAGTAACTGTAGGAAATGGATCCTCCTCATTTTACTTTGGAAAAGCCATATTTAATTAAACAAAAATGAGAAAATAAATTGCTAGTTGAGAATATGTGTTATTTTTACCAGGAGATATTAGAAATCAGTATAATTACCATATTTAACAGCCGTCTTTTGTGCTGTTTCTATTTTAGTGTATTGACTAAAGCTAGAGAACAGGCAGCAGATAAGAATTTTGACAGAAGTCCTGTTACTGGCTGAAACATCTAAAGGACTGTGGATATTTCTATGATGAAAACCAAGTGTCCAATGTTTCACAGAATAAAACCATTCATGACCGATTGCCTATATAGAAAGTCCTGATACATCAAAATCTTTTCCTATCCCTTTATGTTACCAAATCAAAAATTTGTTTCTTTTTAATATGTTCATTTTGAGAAGTAAGGTATTTTTTAGCATTCCAGCCAATATTTCAGCACACATTTAAAATAATTTTCTTATGAAATATTAATACTATGCAAATTGATATTTTATGTGTGCATAAGCTAGCTGATTTTCATTTTATGAAAGTCTGAAGGAAAGAAGAGCTGAAGTAGAAGATAAACACATAGGAAAGAAAAAGATCACTCAGTTAAACTTGTTACCTCACACTATGTTCCATAGGTAATATAGGTGATGAGTTCTCTACTAAGAACCCACAATTAATTGCTCTGATTTTTCCCATAGATTCATTATATGATGCTAAGTGCTTAATAGGGGAATGAGGCAATGCTGGGGAGAGGCAGGCGGAGACACTAGCTACCCTCACAGATGAAGCAACATCTGAAGGAGGAGCTGAAAGTAGAGTCCTGTTTAGGATAATGGGAAAAACACAGAGGCTAGAGATGAAATGTTTTAGTTTCTAATTTTTTTCTTTGAAATTTTCAAATATATACAACCTATGTTGATCATATCCTCCCCCATCCCCCATCTCCTACTCCATTCATGACCCCACCATAATCACATCTCCTTCCTAACTTCATCCTGTCATTTTCAATTTTTATTTGTTTATTTACATAAATAGAGGTGGACTTCTCATTTCTTTATATTTTCGCTGAAAAAAATCTTTTCATACAATATAGTATGATTAAGGTTTCCCCTTCCCAAACGTTTCTCAGACCCTGACTTCTTGATTGCATTCTGACATTATACCTTGAGTGATCTTGGACAAATTAATTCTTTCATTTTTCTCATCTGTAGAACTGGGACAATATTTATAGCTCCATCAGAAGTTTTGTTACAAAGAGCGTGTAAAGAACTTGAAGTCAGTGCTGAGCATGGTAAGGGTTCACAACTTTTGAGGCCCATCATTAAGAGGACGAGGAATGTTGTTGCATTCAAAGGGAATCGCATGCCACATTTTTTCATTCTGCCAAAATTCCAAGTGCTGCCTAGTTAACAGCTTTTACGACTAAGCGATTTAATGCAAAGTAGTGAAAGGAAATGGAAATAGAATATGGCCACTTAGAATAAAACCAGAGAGGCCCTAATTGATGAGGAAAAGAGCAAAGTTACTGTGCCTTGGGGATCTGTTTCATGTGAGAGGCACATCAGGTTGTCACGGGGTGCTTACCTAGCACATGAGTCCTGTTTTCATGCTAGAGAACAGGGGAGGAAATGGTGAACACTGAAGAATGAAACTGACTGGAGCCACAACTAAGGTGGCCCCTTGTCACTTTACCTTCACTTTGAAAACATCCCTGAGAAATCTTGGATGCAGAAAGGTTTATTTTGGCTCCCCGTTTCAGAATTTTGAGTCTGCAGTCAGCTGGCTCCACTATTCTGAGCTCTACAGTGAGGCCAGAGTAACTGTCATGGCAGGATATGAGTAGTAAGGAAGGGTATTTACCTCCATGGCAGCCAGAAGCAGAAAGAGAACCTAGGGCTTGTCCATCTCCACCAAAAGCATCCATCAGAGACATAATTCCATCCCGTCAGACTCTTCGTCTTAAACATCACACCACCTCCTTATAGTGCCCCCAGACTAACAAGCAAGGCTCGAACACATGGCAACTGAGAAACCTTTAAGATCCCAATTACAACATAACCCTAAGACACTAATATACAAATGAAACCTTACCTTAAAACTCAGTTTTTACCTTTTTATTAGTTCTTTAAAAATTCTATACAATGTGTTTAATACTATTCCCCCCCGCCCCAGTACTTCCCAGTTGGGGTTCTATGGATCCTCACTGGCCAACAGCTCCTTAGGAGGGAAATCATGAGCTTTTTGTTTGTCAGCCTCTGGTGTTTAGTAAGGACATTGTCACCCCGATTATATGTTCTTCCCCCTCTCTGTGTGTGTATGTGTATGTATGTGTGTATGTGTTTGTGAATATGCTTACATAGTCTTATTTATCCCTCCCCATATTCTATACTGCTCTCCCATCCCTAACTCCAATTTAACCCTTCCTCCATTATTTTCCTTTAACCCTTTATACTGCTGAATTCTATCTCTCCTCCCTTTAAAGTACTCCCATGCCCCTCACTAATATTTTTACCTCTGTAGGTATTCAAAATGAAATACACATATCTCAAGAGTCAAAACTAAGATCTGCACATGAGAGAAAGTATATGGCCTTTGTCTTTCTGGATCTTGATTACCTCACTCAGAATGATTGTTTCCAGCTCCACCCATTTATCTGTGAAGTTCATAATTTTATTTTTTAACAGCTGAATAATACTCCATTGTGTAAATATATCACTTTTTCATTATTCATTCATCCGTTTATAGACATTTAGACTGTTTCTATTATCTGACTGTTGTGAATATTATGTTAACAGATGGTGTTTTAAGCTCCTAAATTATGGCATTTGTGGAAGATAAACATTTAAATTATGGAAGATATCAATCACTGAAAATGAGTTAACTGACCACTTAAAAGTTACTTGTTAACATTCTCTATGTTAGGGTGAGGGAAGTAGAAATATAATAGAGAAGCACATAAAATCAGAATAGAATAAGAACATGCCAACTGCTTCTTTTTCCATGGTTTTAAACATCTTTGAAGTGACCAAAAACTCCAATGCATTGGTTTTACAATTAACCGACAGATAAGGAAAGCCAGCCTTTCTAAAATCTTGGCTTGGAGAGATAGCATGATTATACTGATAATAGCTTTTTGTCTTGCAGATTCTGCACAAGTGATGTGCTTTACATATTGAGTTGCTATGTAATCAGGCATTCCTATGTTTGTTTGTTTCTTTCTCTGTTTTTGTCTGTGGAATAGGAAATCAAGGAGAAATTGGATTCCAGTCACAAGAGAGATATGGAAGGCATGGGAGTTCCTGAAATCAAGTATGGGGATTCTATCTGCTTTGTCCAGCATGTAGCCAGTGGCCTTTGGGTCACCTACAAAGCACAGGATGCCAAAACTTCCCGCCTGGGACCTCTGAAAAGAAAGGTAAAGGGTCTGAGGGTTGTCTTGAATTCTTTACCTTGAGTGGGGAATAGCTAGGCAGTGGAAAGTATTCTGAGGACCCAGTGGGCATGATTATATTTTACCCCTTACTACTCTAAAGACTGGTTCTGTGACAGACTATACAACATTTCTCCAGTAAATTAGGCTAATTTGGCCACCATAAACCCCATTTTCAATTTTTTTTAGAATATATTATACATGACAACTATGAGTGGAAGAGCTGGAGCTTGTTTGATTGGCTCTGAATCCCAGTCTCAACGACTCTTAATAGTTCCACTATTTTGGGATTATCTGCATCATTGCTCACTTCATTTAAGTAGATAATGGAGTTATTATGCTATTTTCATAAGATACACACTCACTAGAATCTCTATGGAGAAAATGCCATTCGCATAACAATGAGGCTACTGTTGCCAATGTGCAGAGAGATGTGGACCAATGCTCTATCCACAGAGATCTATCCAGACCCGACTAGGGCATCACAGCTTGCCATAGCACGAGGCTAGTGTGGATACTTGTAGCATCTTTTCACCACAAAGTCGATTGCCATAATAGTAATTCTTTTTTATAGGAACCGCCTAGGGTATGATTTTCTTGGAAAATCCTTTCAAAATGCTAGTTTGGATAGTCAAAAAGACCCAGAACAAGGTTATAGAAAGCGCTGTAGACTATAGCCCTAGGCCTAAGGCAATAATGACAGTGTCTCTGAATAGTGGTTGTTATAGGATATTGCTATCATAATATGTGGTAATAGGAGGGTTTCACTAGCCAAGATCTTTTGCATGTGAGCCTTGCTGGTCAGAGCAGAATCTGTGGACATGGAAGAAACCCCATTTTGGGCTTTGTGTTGTTATCTCCACACAGTTGCTGATCTGTAGACTAGGGAGGGAGGTCTTAGGTCAGCTCCAGTGTGGTGGAGAGACAGGGTATAGGCACAGGGTCAGCCACTATTTCTGGGATTTCTAAACCAAGATTCCCAAGCAGAGGCAACTATAGACAGAACCTGAAATTTTACATGCAGTTTCTGATAGGATCCTAAGCTGTTCATGTGTGGGCTATGTGGACAAGATAGAAAATAAGATGCCATAGCTATGAGGGAGAAGCCCAGGGCAGAGATACAGACACTATGACAGTCCAAAGGAGATAAAGTCAGCAATCACTGTCTCCCGTATTAGGGTGGCCCTGAGAAGTATAATAGGCTTTCAGATGAGTCCCAGTGGGGCCACACTCTAAGACAGAGAGCTACGCTCTGAGAATAGGAGAAAACAGAACATCGGCCCAGACTGTCCTCTGCCAGGTCATTCCCAGTCCTCTGAAGAGCATTGTGGTATCTTGACAGGCTGTATGGTTGGTGCACTTACTGCAGCAATGATAATGCTGGAGTGGAATTTGTTAGTTGAGGCTGCACCTCTATATGGAGAGGGCCTCTGTCCACATGCAAAGATGCTGGGCTGCATTGCTGGTGGAGTGTGTCTTTTCCTGTGAGACCCATCTAACTGCTGGAACATGTATGTGAATTTTGGAAAGATCTCTAACACTTAGCCATTAACAGGCAAACGATGCTGTGTTTCATAAGAACAGGTTAAATTTTCCCTCATAAATGTCCAGATCTGTATTAAATTAATAAAACCCAGGAAGGACAACCACATGAAGAAACTGACAAACAGTAGCTCATATTAAAAGGAATGGCCTCTTTGTCACCTTTTTGTATTATGTGTACCTCCAGAGTCACAATCTAAGGACCTGGCCCTTAAGGGCCTGGAGATCAATTAGTCCTCATTAGGTTTTTGTTTGTCTGTCCAGTTTTCATATTATCTTAAAAAATCCTGATATTATTCCTTTCGGGACAAACAACCTAGGAGCAACACAACACATGCATAGTAGAAGAGTATTGCTAAACTGTGCATTGTTAACCAGATGCCGGAAAGGTCTGAAAAGGTAATACTGCTTACAAGCTGGGTTGTCCAATAGTTAGAAATTCTGTGTTGTGCATAAGTATTGTGCACATGGGTTGAAAAGTCTATTTTAAGGAGAGCACAAACTTTTACAAGCCTGTATCCTACTTCTTATATGATTTCATTATATATTAGGCTATGGCCAAAAGAGGAAAAAATATGAGAAAGAGATTTTCACATGAAAAGAAAAATAAGCTTTGATTTTTAAACTAAAAATCCTAACACAGAGACTGAACTCCAGAACCCTACATGGTCTATCCTCACTTTCACCAGTTGTTGCCATATTCAGGAATTCAGATCAGGATTTGACCTTATTTTGAACCAGGGTCAAACCATCCCACTTGCCATCTGCACACACTTGACCATGTTAAGAGGAAAAGCTAATGAGCTCCAAAAGCTGCTAGCTTTGCCCAAGATGTATCAAGGTGCCCTTGGTGATCAGTAGGTACATATAGCTTCTTCATAACTGGCCTAGGATCAGTAATTATTGTCCATATAATAAACATTCTTTGAACACCTTTTACTTTCTAGGAATCATTTTAATTTATATGTAAATCACTTAAACCCCCAAATAGCCATGTAAGATAAACACTCCTTTGCAAAGGGTGAACTGGAAGCAGAGAGGTTAAGTAATTTACCCAAAAGTCACTTAGCTGGCAAGTAGCAAAACAGGACTAAAAAAATGCCACCTGATATGAGAGTTCATGCTCTGATGTCACCTCCATAAGAAACACACTCCCACCTTAATCCATTCTCCCTGCTCCATCTGCTCGTTAACTAACTCATCATAGCTGTCTTTCAGTAGAGAAATCCAGCCTTGATCCCAGGAGAGAGTTTTGCTTTGAATTGTCCTTGCCCAATTTACATATAGAGGAGAAGGTTCTAAACACAGTGACTTTCCCCATCTCCAAGGGGAAGCCTCTGTGTTCATTTTTTTTAATCATTATTATTATTCAAGTTACATCTTGGTCACAACCCTCTCTCTCTCCTCCCCTCCCAGTCTCACCTTCCTCTGTGTTCATTTTCAAAAGAAAAAAAATCTATTATAAAAGTATGTTTTCCTCCCTTCAAATTGATGGTCCAGGTCCAGGAAATTTATTGTAGCTCACACCATGGTGGCACATAAAATTTCATTCTCATCACACCTACCAGGTTGTGGGAATCATTCACATGTCAGTAATGGGGCATGCGGGCAAAATAACTTTGTTAATGTCTCGTTTTCAAAATGGACTCAAGGGAGCTTGGCTAGAGAATAGAATAATAAGGAAACACTACCGAAAGTATGGGTGGCCCGTCTGTGGAGTAATGTGTAACTGGACTTATTCCTGTGCCCTGTGGGTAGGTCATACTCCATCAGGAGGGCCACATGGATGATGGATTAACACTGCAGAGGTGCCAGAGGGAGGAGTCCCAGGCGGCTCGCATCATCCGGAACACAACCGCCTTGTTCAGCCAGTTTGTCAGGTACTTTGCTCCCTTCTGTTTCTCTTCCAAACCCACCCACCCATCTCCTTTTGATACCAGAAATTTTGGGGGGAAGACATTAATCACCATTAAGGTTTTTTTTTTTTCCCAGAGAGAGATTAGGACATAATTTTATCTGCCACATAGGTAATGTACCAGCTTCACTCATTAACCTACATGTCTAAAGCCACACTAGTTGCTTGGATTAACAAATAATTAATGATTAACTCATACAAAGAATGTCTAAGGTCTTTGCAAAACAAAAATCAATGTTAAAAACTGGTTTGTTTGTTTTTTTTTTTTGAACTTTTTTTTTTTTGTATTCTCGGAATACAAAGGGACAAAGAGATAAAGGAGCCCACACCTCCAAACTATTTGGGAAGGGTTTCTGTATCACTCACAATTTTTTCCTTTGTTGTGGAAGCCTTGAGTTAGCCAACTGTGGCTGGGGCTGTAGCTGGTAAAAATAGCTGAACTGCCTGCTTGGATGATAAACCCTTCAGCCTCAACATGTTGCCAAAACAGAATTCAGGATTCTTTTAATCAATTAGTGTGAGGAACCGACCTTGCCGTAATCCATACGGTGATCCAAGCCATTTCTCCCTTGTAGGAAAATCTCTTTAAAGCCAAGAGGGTATAAGCTACATTGGCATAAAAGAAGAGCTCTTAACACCATTACTGTTACTTTTCTTGCACTTAAAACACTGCCAGCTAAAAAGTGAAGACTAGCTGCAGCTAAGCCTGTATGTTCTGAAGTTTGAGAAACCATTCCCCTGGAGTAGAGCTCTTAACCTTAGCTAAGTGTTAGATTCATTGGGGCAGCATTTAACACTGATTTCTAGACTGTCTCAATTCAACTACCTAAAAAGTCTAGAGATCCAAGAGCCAGAAGTAAACAGGGTCCCCGCTGTCATCCATGTACTAACTGAAGAAGGTGGGAGGATTTTGAATTCCAAGCCAGGCTGGGCTACATAATGGGCTGCTGTCTCAACAATAGCAATAAACAGCCAATGTCAGCACTTCATTGAAGTTTCTCTGATGATTCTGACATTCAGTCACGATTGAGAAATATTTCAGCAACTTTCTTCATCCGTGTGGTCAAAAATAGCTTAATAATGTCTATGTGCCTAAGGTATGCTCTGCAAAAAGAAAAAATGGGGAGTGAGCTGTATTTCATTTTTGTAAATGATAACATCTATATCACTTTATATCCTCTTCATTTTGCCAGCACTCCATTGGTTAGAACTTAATCAGAGATAAAGTTGCATTCAAACACATTGTTCATTGGTCCTGACTAGCATCCAATCTATTACCCTTGAGGTGGATGGTTTTCTTATGTGTCCTCCAGAACTCCCAGGGTTTGGCATTGAATTTTCTCTAAAGTCAACAGCTTTAACCTCACATGTAAAACTTAACTCTAAATGAATCAAAGACCTAAACATGAGAACTAAAACTACAAAACATTTGTAACACATAGGGATAAATTTTCACAACTTTGGATTAGGACATGGTTTCTTAAATATGATACCAAACAAAAGTAACAAAGGAAAAATAAATAAATTGGACTTGATTGAAATTTATAAATGGTTTCACTGCAAAGTAAGCAGAGATAATTCATGCAAAGGAAAAATATTCATAAATCATATAACTGAAAGGAGGTTTGTATCTAGGAAAAGAACAATAACTTTCAGTGACAGAAAAAGAAAAACTGATTAAAATAGTCAAAGGATCTGAATAGAAATTTCTTAGAAGAATGTATACAAATGACCAACAAACATATGGAATGATGTTTTGAATCATTGACTATCAGGAAAATGACAACAAAGATCACGTGTCTACAAAGATACATATTAATTCAGAAATGTGTGATAAACAAAACTGGAATCTTTACTGCTGGTGGGAAGTTAAATGTAACAGTTACTTTGGAAAATAATCTAGAAGTATCTTTGAGGGTTTGTAAGTAATTACAGAACTCATCAATCCAACTACTAGGTATACACACAAGAAAAATGAAAACATATGATTAAGTAAAATATCCATAAGTACTTATAGCAGTACTGTGCATAATAGCTCCAACATAGAAATAACTCAAATGTTCATTAGTTTACAAACATATTAATAAAATATGCCAATCATATAAAATAGAATAAGGTACCACCATATACCATACCATAGTATGTTCAAAGGCAACAAAGTTACTTTTGCCTTTTGTTCACATAGGCATGATCAAAAGCATGTTAAGTAAAAGAAGCCAGTCAGGAAAGGCCACTGCCCACAGTGTGGTCTCATTACGTGAACTGGATGGGCATATCCGTGGACAGACAAGGAGAAGAGTGCCTAATGAGAAAAGAGGATGACTAATTGAGGGTGGAGAAGAGAGCTAGTGACAGAGTTCTGAAACTGTTTAGGTTTATGTAACTATGAAGATGCAAAACACCATCAAGCCACTGAATTATAGCCTTTAAATGTGTGTTTATATGAGATATGAATTAATATTTCAATAAAACCATTATTATATAGTTAATGAGGGTTCCAAGCCTGACAATGGGAAGATTATTCTTAAACAGCTTTACTGAGGCAGAGTTTATATATCCTAAAATTCACTCTTGTAAGTATGTAATTCAGTGAGGATTAATACATTTGCAGAGCAGTGCAGTGATCATCACAATTAAATTTTAGAATATTTCTATTTCTCTACAATCCCTTATGCCCACTGAAGTTTGTTCTAGTTGCCATTCATAGCCCAGCTTTGTCTCAATGGAAAATATTACATTAAGTAAATAATATACATTATATTTTTAATCTGCCCTTTTTGCTCAATATTGTATTTTTGAAGTTCATTTATGTTATCTTTTTAAAATTACTGGATAGATCTACATTTTTATATGTGTATGTATGTATAAACTATATGTGTGTGTAAATATACTTACCTATAGAGAAATGGCTATACACTACATTTTATATTCATCAGTTATACTATGAATTATTTCCATTTTATCATTTTACAATTAATACTTCTAGAGATATTAACATAGAAGTTTTCAGGTATTTGCTTTCATTTCTTGAGTCAATAACTAGAACTCATACACAAATTTATGTAACTATTTTATATATGTTGTGGTAAAATATACATGAAATAAATGCATTGTTTAGCATCTATTTTTCTCTGTCTCTCTCTCTCTCACTCTCTGTGTGCATGTGTGTGTGTGTTATGTCATGTGTATGCAGATAGACACTTCTGTATATTCTTATGTGAAGTTTCAGAAGTCAGTGTCAAGTATCTTCTTCTATTGCTCTCCTCTTTATTTCTGGAGACAGATTTCTCACTGAACATAGTGGGACTTGCTGATTAGCTAGACTAGCCCTTGCTCCCACCACCCAGTGTTTGGGTCACCAACACCCACCATGATGACTGGCTTTTGCATAGTTCCTGGAAATCCAAATTGATGACCTCTATTTTGTTGTATAGCAACCACGTTACTTGCAGATCCATCTCCCCAGTCCCATTTTAGCAATTTCTAGGTGTCTGTCTCAGTGGCTTTGAGTTACTTTCTACTGTTGTGCAACTATCCCCACTCTCCATCATAACACTGTAGGCCCATTCTCCTTTTGATGTCTACGCATTTCACCATTCTCTGTGCTTCATATAAGTGAAATGACATAATATTAGCCCTTCTGTGCATGGTTTATTTCACATAGCAAGATGACTTTCATGTTTGATTCATCCATCAAAATTTCATTCCTTTTCAAAGAGGATGAATATCCTGTTGATGCATATACGGTATTTTGTTTTTCCATTCATCTGCCAATTGAAATTTGAGTATACCTACTATTTTGTTTTTGTTGTTGTTCTCTCTCTCTCTCTCTCTCTCTCTCTCTCTCTCTCTCTCAGTGCTGGTGTTTGATCTCAGGACCTTACACATGCAAGGGCAAGGGATCTGCCACTTGCATTTTATCCCCAGAACTGTTTATTTACCCAGAGACAGCATCTTTGTGTATTTCCCATAAAGACCTTGAACTCCTGACCTTCCTGCCTCAGGCTCCACACTTGTGAAATTTCAGGCATATGTTGACATATGGGGCATGTCTATCTTTGAAGAAACTGAAAGAACTGTTTATCAAGGGGGTATATTATTTATAGTCCCCACATATGTGAATGAAGTTCCATTTCCCTACATCCTTGCCTGTACTTGCTGCTGTCTGATGCTTTGATTATAGCCATTATGTAGATGAAGTAGAATGGTATATATTTGCATTTCCAGAATGAATAATGGTATCAAATATTTTCTCATGTATTTCCTGGTCATTTGTACATTTTCTTTGGTGCAATGTAATCAAATGTGTTTGCCTCTTAAAAATGGAATCATTTGTCTTCTAATTGAGATTTCTGAGTTCAGTGAACTTCCTAGTACAAGTCATTTAACAAATTTATGATTTACAATTTATTGTACCCTAATCTATGGTTTTTCTTTTTAATTTTTTAAAAGTTTAATTTATTTTATGTATATAGGTATTTTGCCTGCATGTATATTTACGCACCATGCATACGCCTAGTACCTGTAGAGGCCAAAAGAGGACATTGGTTCCTCTGGGACTGGAGGTTACAGAAAGTTGTAACCTGCCATATGGGTGCTAAGAATCCAACCTGGCTACTCTGGAAGAGCCGAGCCACCAGTGCTCTTAAGCATTGAGCCATGTCTCCAGCACTTCTTCTCATTTTCTTAAGGGTGGCTGGGGAGATAGCTCAGGAATAGGGTGCTTTCTGTACAGGCATGAGGACCTAAGTTCACATCCCCAGAAGCCATGTAAAATCTGGCTGTGGCAGTGAATGTCTGTAACCTTAGGACTGTAGTATGGGGAGAAGATGCAGAGACAGGTATCTGTCCAGCCAAAACAGTGAACCTGGGGTTCCATGAATGCCCCGTCTCAGAAAATGAGGTGAAGAGTGATTGAGACAAAGAAATTCTAATGTCAGTCTCTTCACTCCACACATTTCTACACACATGTTCATGCACACACACACAAAAACATACACATATACCACTGAAACTTAAATTTAATTATCAATTATATTTATTAATAAGTATAAACTATAATATTAGGCTGACAGAATAATCTTATAGTGGACTGGCAGGAAGTCGACAGGTCTGCCCTGCCTTAACTGGCAGCCTGACTTGTCCTGAGGAAAAAGCACTGGATCATGGGTGGCCTTCACCACCTGAAACCTAAATTCTATTAACTAATATCTTCATTAATAATTATAAGTTGTTATATTAGGCCAGTGGAACAGCCCTCAGCTTGGTGGGAGATCGGCAGGCTTGACTTGCCTTAGAAGTCTGTATGCCTAGAGGGACGACTTGGCAGTGTGGTCTGGTAGCGAAGCTGGCGGAGTAGCTGCTGGATACTTATTAATAACTATAAACTACTATATTAGACCAGCAGACTTGCTGGCAGCCTGGAGGTACAGTCGCAAGGGTTTTGGTGGAAGGACAAGGAGCCTGGATTGCTTAGACTGGTGGCCTATTAGCCACCACAGTCCTTTCCCCAATAATTAAATACACTAAGACCTTTTAATTGTATCAAGGCTTAGCCCTTAGCTGGGGAGATTCTCAACTAGCTAATCTAAATTAACCTGGATCATTTAATCCCAAACAGCCACGTGACCTGTTGTTACCTTCCAGAGCTCTCAAACACATCTGTCTGCTTCCATGTCTTCTGGCAGAAAGAGAGATTCCTCTGTGTAAAACGCAGGGTTCCTGTTTCCTTCTCAGGAAGTCCCACCTTCGTATACTCTTTGTGCCCAGCTAATTGGTCTTCAGCGACTATTATTAACCAATCAAGAGAATGCCTCAGAAGAGGCGGTAACCAGATTTCAGCATTGAAATCAGCCTATTAGAAGCAATGTATTGGACCTTCCTCCAACATACCACACAAGAAAGAAAAAGAAAAGGAAAGAGAAAAACTGGTTCTGGTGTTACATGCTGCAATCCCAGCATTCAAGAGGCTTAAGCAGAAAGACCATGGTTTAACGTCAGCCTTGCCTACACAGTGGGATGTTAAGACTATTGGATTTCCCCATGCAATTTGCTTTAAAAACTACTTTTCCCCATCGAATGGACTTGGCACCCTTGCCAAAAGTCACATAAACCTCACCACAGGGTTATGTACTTGTAATCCTAGCACTAGGAAGGTAGAGATGGTCAGATCCTGGGATTTGGTGACTGGCAGCCTCACCTAATCTGCAAACCCCAGGTCCCAGTAAGAAACTCTATCTTAAATGAGGTAGACAGTTTCTGAGGTATGAAATCCAAGGTTGGCCTCTGGATTCATTTACATATGCAATCACATGTACATCATACACACACACACACACACACACACACACACACACACACACACACACA
>CAJQZJ010032130.1:1084728-1120149 GCA_907164525.1 Lophiomys imhausi
GAAGAAGAAGAAGAAGAAGAAGAAGAAGAAGAAGAAGAAGAAGAAGAAGAAGAAGAAGAAGAAAGAAGGAAGAGAGAGAGAGAAATAGAGAAATGCAGGAGTTTATTATTGGTCTCTTAGCTATTTAATTGATCCATGTGCTTATTAGTATTCTAAAACGATTAAGTCAAACTTAACCTTAAGTGTTGAAATCATGTAACATACATAGGTCCTTCAATTTTGTGATTGATTTAAAGGTATCTTTTTAATATTCCGTTTTCTTATGTGAATTTTAGGGTGAATTTGCCAATTTTTGTAAAAAAAGTAAAATTTATGAAACCCTCATGGGACATGTCTAGAAACTGCATTTAATCTATAAATTACCTTTGGAAGGTTGTTACTTTAGTCATGTTTAGTAGTGCACAAGCATGGACGGCCTCTCCATTCATGTTCTCCAGTTGCTTTCAGAAAGCAATTGAGGTTGTCAGTGTCTGTATAGTCTTGTAGTTCTTTTGTGTAACTCATTCCTATATATTTGTGTCTTTTTAATACTACTGAGGTGAAATTTGTATTTTAAATTTTAGTTCAGATTATCCATTACTACTTAGAGACATATATCATTATTAAAATATTAATCTTGTATCCAGCAATATCATTGAAATTGTTTCTTAATTCTAAGGCTTTTGTTTTAGTGTGGGTTTTTAGGAGTTTTCTACATATGAAACCAGGTCATTTATGCATGAAAGAGTCTTCCTTTTCAGTAGGAATGCACTTTATTTCTTATTTTTCACCCATGCCTGTAATGGTCAGAGTACCCAGTACGGTGTGCAATGATGACTGTGGAAGCAAATATTCTTGTTCAATTTCCGACCTTAGGAGGAAAACATCAAGGTTTTGTTGTTGTTTTGTTTTGTTTTTGTTTAGGTTTTTGTTTGTTTTTTAACCACTAATGTCAGTGTTGTCTGTAGGGTCTTTGTAAATGGCATTTATCAAGCCATATGTTTCTAGAAATCCATTGTGTTTTTGTCATATTTTTGTCAAATACTTTTTCTTTGCCTTGTGTTCCAGTCCTTTGTTAATATTTATTACTTTTAGTGATTGAGCATAAGGTATTGACATTTCTGTTACTGAACTGTCTTCTGACTCAAGGTTTTTTTCCATATGTTCTGGTCGTTGTTGTCAAGTGCTTATTTTTACAATGTGTACATTGCTTTCACTCTTGAAAGTATAAATCATCTTCTTTATAAATGCGTTTTCACTCAACTTTGTAAAGTCTTCAGTATCACACATGCAGTTTATGGCACTGGTTGCACTTCCTCATTTGTGGCTTTGATTCTTCCAGCTGTGTGTCCTGAAGATTGCATATATTGGATTTTTCTCTTCCAATCAAGTCTAACAATCGTTCTTTTTATCAGTTTCAATACACTTATGTCTAATTAAGTAGATCTTTATATTTATAATTGCCATTCTGTTGTTTTGTTTCTCTCTTTTGTTCCATCTTTTACTACCTTCTTTGGGATTACTTATATATTTCTAGTATACTGTTTAGGTTTGGAGAATTCTATTTCATTTTTAGTGTGTTATTTATAAGTAATATCAAGGTGTATTTAACTTGAAATAACCTATTTCAAATTCACACTAACTTAGGTAAAGCAACTTTAGTCCAATATTGTTCTATTCTCTCCCTCCTCCTATGTAGTAACATTGCCATGGTGATATCTCCATCTGTTACAAGCCTAGCAGCACAGTTTCATAATGATTGTCTTACAGAATGGTTTGTTGAGTCAAGTAGAAGACCAAAATATAAAATTATATGTAAATACTTGTTTTGTTATAATGCTTTCTCACGTTTCTCCCTCTTTCTCTGTGTGGGCTCTGCCTACTCCTTGGAGTCATTAACTTCAGCCTGAGCACTTCCTTTAGCATTTCTTGTCTAAGAACATTCACCAATGGGTCTATGTTTGGCTGCAAAATACATTTGAAATTTAGGCAGTTTGCAGGTCAGTCTTGGAGTTTACTTAGTACCTTCTTGAGGTCCCACATTCACCCAGATATAAACAGGTAGCATGGACCCTGGACAGTTCTTGTTCTTGGCCTGCTCTCCTCTATAGGAAATCTTTGTCCTGAAACTGACTGAAAAGCAACTCTCTAACTTAAAAGACAATAGACTTCCACTGTTCTCACCAAGGTTTGTTTATTAAAAAAAAAAAAACACTTCCCAATTGTGCGTGTGTGTGTGTGCGCGCGCGCGTGTGTGTTCGTGCATGTGTGTGTGCACGCGTGTGTGTGTGTGTGTGTGTGTGTGTGCGTGCGTGTGTGTGCTCACGTGCCTGTGTGTGTGTGAGTGTGTGTATTACATACACCCTTTGGTCAGTGTTCAGAATCCTGCATTTTATTGAATTTTATCAAGTTTCTATACACAATGGTTTACCGAGTTGCCTTCTTCAGCTCCTCTATATTCTCTTCCCTCAATGGAGCTTTTACTTTTCTCAGCCACATGAGGTCTTTTAGAAGAAAGAACAACTAAGAACAAATAAATTTGTGCAGCAGAGGAGATAACTTTGCAACATCTAGGCAATGAAAGAGGAAAAGTAATTTGGAAACAGACTCTTGTCTCCCATCTCTTCCAAGAGGCCAACAGTATGCAACGGCCTTCCACCAAGGCAAATCTAGATTATGGTATAGGAACAGAGCAAGAGAGCAGTGAAGAAGGAAATTTAAAAATTCCATCATGTTTTTTTTTTCTTCAACCTTTGTACGGTTGCTAAGAACTATCTAGGAGGACAAATGAACAGTATAGTAGATAGGGACTCTCAGAAATATATGTAAAGTGACTGGACGTGGTGGCACATTCCTTTAATCCCAGCATTCCAAAGGCAGAGGCGGGAGAAATTCATGGAAAGCCAAGATATTGACAGTAGCCCTCTGAGTTTAGCATTAATAAGGAACAGAAGCCAAGAGAGGTAGACACCAAAACTGAGAGGGATAATGTTGAGAGCTTGGGAAAGGAGGTATGTGCAGAGGGAGAGAATCCAGGGGAAGGAAGATCAGCAGAAAGCAAGCATGTGCACACATGCAAATATAAAACTATATACAGATACATCAGAAGACACTTGGAGAGAGGAATGTCATGGGGAGAGAGGCTATATAGATGGAAAGAACCCCATCTCCTCCAGCCTTGTGTTTTGATCTATTCTAAGAAGATAACACAACCTGAAAGAACAGTATTGTAGATTAATATCTTTGTTGTTTTTTCCAAGTGTGTTTATTTAAAGAGAAAGTGTGACAGACAGTCAGGGGTGAATGATGTAACCATCTGCTGCAGATAAAAAAAATCATCCTAATAACCAGAGTCGACAACACCCTTTTAGATTACACAGAAGTCATTAGACACTCAGTAAAGACCTGTTTGCTGCTGAATGCTGAGCATAGCAATGCAACAAGATAAACTGTAAGTTCCTTGAAAATAAATGTGCCAAAAGAATCATGTCTCCTTGCTTATGAAATAGAAATGAATACAAATATTGTCTCTTGTTGCTGTGTTGCTGGGAAAACTTCATTTTGTGGTTGTTGGTGCAATGACTACCTCAGCAAGCAGTTCACTGTGCCCATTATAGGGCTGGAAGGAGTAAGGACCCAGTAGTCCTTAGTCAGAGCCCTGCTGGTACCTAGTACCTGAGCAGTGTCATCTTGTGGCTTTTTAGTGGGAACAATCGTACAACTGCCCCTGTAGCCTTGCCAATAGAGGAGGTCCTGCAGACCCTACAGGACTTGATTGCCTACTTCCAGCCACCAGAGGAAGAGATGCAACATGAAGACAAACAGAATAAGCTCCGCTCTCTCAAAAACAGACAGAATCTTTTCAAGGAGGAGGTAAGTCCAGAGAGTGATTGCTTGCTTGCTTGCTTGATTGATTCTTTTTGCATTCAGAGCTGAAATATCCCTATGGCTTCATCCTAGCTTTGTTTGTAGATGTACACAAACTTATGAGCAGACTTGAGAATAAGAAGCTTCCCAGAAGCTGGAAAGAAAAGAATTTACTGGGTATTCATATTCTTGACAACCACCACTGGTATATTAGTGATGGTTGGCCCATTCAAACTATTTGGAATTTGATGCATTATTGTACATTCATATCCAGAATCCACATACAATAAATCAGCTTATTATAGCATATTGTTGGTTGTGATCCATAGATTTTGGGATACATCAGAAAAACCTAGGAAACCAGTTTGAAAAATACAAATGCTTATATTGTACCAGAAAAGAAGTGTCTGGAAAACAGGTTTGAAGGATACAGATGACAGCATGTCTGCTATTAGAAAGTGAACATGTAGGTCACCAGGGTGGGGACTGAATGTGAGGGAAACCCTAAATGGCAGTGCAGTGTCCTGAGTATCAGCACATTCTGACTCTATTCCTGCCTGTGAATGACTTTAGACAAGTCATAGCCTTCTCTGCACTTGACCATGAATGATCTGGTGCTACTAGACTGTGATTGATTTGCCCAGCACTCCATACCTGGAGATTCATCCAAAGTTATTGATGTGGGATGTACATCCATTGCTGTTCAGTCTTCACATCTAAGTAAATCAGGACTTGGAGGCCTTCTGCATGTGCTGTGGACTACTGAAAGGGCATTCTCCATCTCCTATTATACATATTAGCAATGACTAGATGCCAATGTTTTCATGATGTGGCTTCATCTTGTAAAAAATCTGGAAAGGTAGTTGAAATTCTCTTTGGGTTTTGTTGTCTCTAAACCCCACCTAGGGTTAAGGTGCCAGTAAATAAATTTCTTTTTTTTTTTAACTGAAGATAGATTTTTGTCCATATAATATATTCTGATCATAGTTACCCCTCCTCCAACTCCTCCTACATCCTTCTTACACACTCCCACCCAAATCCACACACTTTCTTTCTCTCTCTCTCTCTCATTAGAAAATAAAAAGGCAACTAAAAATTAAAAATAAAAAACAGAATAAGGACAAAATAAACAAACAAAAAACACCCTCCCCTTCCAAAAAAAAAAAAGGCACAAGAAACACATACAGAGGCAGAGACACACAGAAATCCCATAAAAACCCCAAACTGGGAATCATAATGTGAATGGGATTATCTGAATTTGAGGTTTCAGAGGACAGTAGGCACTAGAGCCTGAGGAGTTTCTGGCTGAGTCAGAATCACTTCCCGTCAGACAGAAGGAAAGTTTGTGGGTCTCATTCACACTCCATCTTCCTCACTGTGTCCTTGGACTGAGTTAAACACAGCACATGGGGAAAAACCTGTCACAAGAGACTGCTGACTCACTCCACAAATAGATGTTATTTAAGTCTATGAGGCATTTTTTAAAAATACGTATTTTGTTTTTAAGAAGAAACAACTCTACTGGCACCATGGAAGTCTGTGGGCATATAAATACTGTCAGTTTTTAGGAGGTAATGGATAAGTGAGGAAAAAGAATTAAGGGATCCACAGTGCCTTTTGCATTGGGTATGCTGATCTCTTTCTCAATTCTCCTTCTCAGGGAATGTTGGCCCTGGTATTGAATTGCATTGATCGCTTAAACATCTACAATAGTGTAGCACATTTTGCAGGGATTGTAAGGGAAGAGAGTGGCACGGCGTGGAAAGAAATTCTGAACCTCCTGTACAAATTACTTGGTGAGTACACAAGTAACGCCTCCTCCCAAGGAAGACATGCAAGGCTATATGGAATGTTGACTTCAAACTTGTAATTCCTTGGAAGCCATTTGTTCAATATTCCATTCTAGCCTGGTGAATTATGGTTAGCTAGCAGCTTAATATACTTTCCACATTAGAGCTAGAAGTCATCAGCCACGGTAGCCAGGTAGATATGCCACTGTACATAACACAAGTACATGTTAGGAGAAGTACATGAGGGAGTAAGTGGTAGACTTTAATTCTCTTAAATGTAGGAATGGGGATGTATCAAAGGGCCAGACAGGGTAAGATTGCCATTCAGGACCTTTTAGGAACTAAACTTGTTAACACTCAACAGCTTTCCAAGTCCTTATGCCCTTTAACCTATGTAATTTTTTTTTGTTTTGTTTTTTGGTGTTTTGTTTTGTTTTGTTTTTCTGGTTTTAGCTGCTCTCATACGTGGAAACAGAAACAATTGTGCTCAATTCTCCAATAATCTTGATTGGTTAATTAGTAAGTTGGACAGACTAGAATCTTCCTCAGGTAAGGATTAAAAAAAAAACCCCTTTAACTCAGGAAGATTTAATTATTTCCTTTTTGTAGAAATGAAAACAGAATTGAATCTTTTCCATTTGGTGGCCAATAATCCTCATTTCAACAAAAAAGGAATAAAGTTTGAAGCTTCCTGACAAAGCTATGCCTTTGTTTAACAGAATCTAACTTGGACTTCTATTACCCTTCCTCTTTTGTTTAACTTTTCACTCCATACCTTTGCCTTCACTTTATGGCCTTTCACATACTCCCACCAGCTAATGCAGGCCTCCTCCTGTTCTCCCATTCTCTGGGTACTTAGAATGAACCCCCTTTCCACATCAGCTTGGCAGAATTAAAGAATGACCTTTAACTTAAGAGTAAATGACCCTCTCTCACCCACCCACCCCCAAATGACCTTTCATATCACATCTATGGCCCTTCCTGATGGCTCTTGGAGAATTTGAGCATCACAGTCATCATTGGTAAGTAACTATCCCACAAGGCTGGGCAGTTGCTTCTTCTGAAATGAGTGTGTATCCTCCGAGAAGCTACAGTGTTTTGATGCTTTTCTTACAGCCTAGAAGTGGCAGGTGCTTGAGAAAACCAGCCAAAGGATGGTCCCCTGAGGGCCTATGTCCTCCTCACATCATCCTCTTGTGCCTTTTTTTTGTTAGTGGAATTATATATTTCAGGACAAGTTAAGAACACCTTGGTTGAATAAATCAGACTCAAGGAACTTTTAAAAAATAAAACCAGTGAGGCTCTTGGCCAACTACTTCCTTGGGTTCTCATCTGGATATTAACCTTGTATGTGCTGTGCTACAGGAGTATTAGTTTGCCTTAGGCCATCAGTCTTGACATAGAAAACCATCTGCTGTGCCAGTGGGGTCACATCATCTCTGTTTCTCAATTTCATACTTTATTAGCTACACTAAGACAGAGGAAATAACAACTAATTCCTGTTCTTGAAAAAACAGACAAAAACTTATTCTGAGGATAAAGCCAGAATATTTCTAAATAACTTGTATGATCTTTAGAATCTGTAGTAAATTGGACAACTGCTTATCTCTGTGGTATGGCCAATTTAAGAATTCTACTTTACTATATTTGACAAAGATCATGTTACTTTGCAAGAAAGGGAGGATTAAGTTAGTGTTGAATTAAACTCACCTCTAAATTACAGGGGCCCCTGAAATCCACCAGAAATGACTACATCTTTCTTCTGGTTGGCAAGGTTTAGTAGCATCGATATAGTGTGGCACTGTGGTCCCGTAGGATGCTCCCTTTACTCTCAGGTTTCTATATTTGGCCAGTTCTGCAGCTTGCTGAATGGGCAAACAGTTGTCATGACATTCATGCAGGTATCTTGGAGGTCTTGCACTGCATCTTGATTGAAAGCCCAGAAGCCTTAAACCTGATAGCAGAGGGCCACATCAAGTCCATCATCTCCCTACTGGATAAGCACGGGCGGAATCACAAGGTGAGTATGGAAGGAAGGCTACCTTGATGGCTTACTTTCCTGCCTTTTCTTTCTGTCACACTAATGCCCATTCTGTGTTGCTGGAAATGTGATTCACACACTTCCCCAAACCCAGCCCATCATCATTAGGCCTTAACACACATCTCACTATGGGGCCAGTCACACAAGACTGGCTCTCACTCTAGGATCTATGAATGTAGCTGAAACTGCAATTTAATTATCAATTGTATTTATTAATAAGTATAAACTGTAAGATAAGGCTGGCAGAGCAACCAACAGACTGGCCCACCTTAACTGGCAGCCTGACTTGTCTGGGGGAAAAGCCCTGGACCGAGGGTGGCCTTCACCACCTGAAACCTAAACTGTTAACTAATATCTTAATTAATAACGTAAGTTGTTATATTAGACTGGTAGAATTGCTGGCGGCTTGGTGGGAGATTCACTGGAGGTCAGTGGGAGTTCGGTGGCCCTGCATTGCTTGGATTGGTGGCCTATAGGCTGCCGCAGTCTTTTCCCCAGTAATAAATAATAAATACACCAAGACCTTTTAATGTTTCAATGCTTAGCACTTAGCTGGGCAGACTCTTAATTGGCTAATCTGTTAACCCAGACCATGTAATCCCAAACCGCCATGTGGCCTGTTATTACCTTCCAGAGTTCTCAAACATGTCCATCTGCTTCCATGTCTCCTGGTGGAAAGAGCAATTCCTCTGTGTAAAATGCAGGGTTCCTGTTTCCTTCTCAGGAAGTCCCACCTTCCTATAATCTTTCTGCCCAGCTAATTGGCCATCAGAGACTTTTATTAACTAATCAAGAGAATGCCTCAGAAGGGGCGGTAACCAGATCTCAGCATTGAAATCAGCCTATCAGAACCAAAGTTATGATACCTTCCCCAACATGTAGCAATATATGATTTGATTGGACATGTGGGGAATGGCTATGCTTTCACAGATTAGAGGGTGAAACCTAGTCTCTAGCTCTTCCTAGCATCATTTGGTGGGAAGGGAACTCTATTTTGGTACGTATCACAGTCCAGGAAAATGAGCCCATGCAGCACTGACTACATGATATGCAACGGCCTGAGGAAGCAGAAAATCTATGGTCCTTAACATGTGTGAAATTGCTTGGCAAAGAATAAAAAAATATGTGGGGTCTGTAATTGCTTTCTCAAATGTGGTAAATCAAAAGCAAGAGTGAGCCTTGAGTCTTAGTCCAGCTTCTGCACATTCCAACATGTTCCTCCCTGTCTGCAAAATGTAGTAAGAATTATTGATAGGCATAGGAGTAACATATGGCTTGAGCTACAATCTAGAGCTAAAAACAGAAAAGCCATACAAAGGAGGGTTGCCCTGGTTTCATTACCTGGGAGTCTGGCTATAGTGATTCCACAGAGCACTTCAAAAATAGCCAGCTTCCTTACACCCAAAGAGCATCAGTTGTATGGCATTTGATGACAACCTGACAATTATTCTGTCCATTTCACAGATGAGAACACTGAGGTCTGGTAAGCCAAAGTAGTGTGAGGACTATGCACTCAAGGGTACCCTGGGACTAGACAGCAAAAAACCCTTTCAAAACAAAGTATCATCAGGGTGCATTATTTTTATATTTGATAGATTTTGTGGCATGAGCATAACTATGCAGGTTTATTTTTAAAGGAAAGCCTAGCCTCAAAGTATCACTTATAACTTGGGGTTAGTTTTGCAAAGAAATGGTGAATGTAGGGCAGACTACTCTTACACTTTATTTTTGCATAAAAAATGCCAATGAAGTCTTCCTCTATCCAGTCTTCTGTGCTTTCTGTAGCCTCACCACTTCAAAGTGTCTCACTCATTCACTGAGTTTTCCATAAGGACAGTGACTCACAATATGTAGAATTCTGGAGTCTCGGGGAGCCTGAGCAGTCATCTTCTGAGGATAATGTGATGATGGCAATGATAAATAACATTCCTTTTGCAGTGGTGGAACACCAGGCACCACTTCCGATCTTCACATACATCCTCTTTATTCTTCTCCAGCCCCTCTGAGGTGGTATTATTATTATTTCCCCTTGGCAGAGGCAGAAAGTTCAGAACATTGACCCTTGATATTAAGCAATTTTCCAAGGGCCTCTCAGCTAATTGAAAGCATGCTAGAAGCAAACATTTACAGTTCTTGCCAGCATCTCAAGCTGAAGGTAGCGAAAATTGTCTTCATAACCCAAATATCCTATGAGGTTATTAATTTTTGTTTTTAGAATTACCTAAATACAAAACTCTTCAAAGTAGAACCCCTACAATTAAAGGCCATTATACACTAACACTGAAGCTAGAGGGCCCCCATCATTCATGAAGGTGGCCTTAATGAGTTTGTGCACATAGTGGAGGTCGAGAATCCATTCTTGTTCCATATCACCACCAGTCGTTTGCTTAGAATCAAAACAGTATAGAAGTGAAGCAATGGTCTCATGTCCTATTGAAGTTGTTATTGGGTCACTATGTTCGAAAAGCATTTCTTCTCCTCTGAAGCTTTACCTTGTTTGAGATCAAAAGTTGTAGGGAAAGAACACAATCTTTCTGCAAATGAGAAAAATGGTATTTGATCCACTCCTTCCTTTGTGAATGCACTCTGCCCTTTGACCTCTCAGTGACTATTCTTGTGGATCCATAAGTGCCTCCTCACTTCCAACCTTTTCAGGTCCTACCAACATTCTCCTCTTGTCAATTAAAAAGTAATACTAAAACTTGTTTTAAAGATTTATTTATTATGTATACAGTATTCTGTCTGCATGCATGACTATACTTCAGAAGAGGGCACCCTATTTCACTACATATGGTTGTGAGCCACCATGTGGTTGCTTGGAATTGAACTCAGGACCTTTGGAAACACTAAAACTTTTATTCACTCCTCAAAACTTAATTTAAATGCCATTCCTTCCATGAAACTTCAAAATCTCAGTTATAATTGATCTCCTCACCTATACTCTTATGTAACTTTTTTATGTTAAAACAACTGTTCGAATTTGCATTTCACTGTGGTTATTTTCACATAATATTTCTCTTACCCATCATATTGCCTCACGACAGATACTACCACTGTGATCACTACAGGGTCAAACTCACAGGCATCCATACATGCTTGTCAAACGTTCAATAAACTAAGTTAGTAAGCGAATAGAGCCCAAATCCACTTTTGTCTCACCATGAATTGATGGGAGGCTACACACGTCAATATGGCTCATATTATGGAACAAAGGGAAAATCAATGGAAAGAAACATTGCCATTGAGCCTGGTTTGTTTGGCAAAAAGAATAATTGCTAAAAAAAATAGCATTTATCCTATATTTTCCTACAGCGTCATCTCATGTTAGTAAGATAATAATAATTATGCACCCCCCATCTACTTGTTTCCCTAATGAGTTGCCCCAAATCTACTCAAACTTGTCACAGATAAATATTTCTATTATTGTTTTTGTTTCACAATAGTTGAGTCACTTGCTAGAAAAATATGGTAAAATAGTAATCTTACTGGTCCCCTGGAAAGAATGAATCAGAATCGAAAGTTTAGCTTGCGTTGGTGGAGGATAAAATGTTAAGTAAACAAATCATTAACTACCACACCATT
This sequence comes from Lophiomys imhausi, assembly GCA_907164525.1. Taxonomy (NCBI): domain Eukaryota; kingdom Metazoa; phylum Chordata; class Mammalia; order Rodentia; family Muridae; genus Lophiomys; species Lophiomys imhausi. The sequence continues at coordinate 1,095,988 of CAJQZJ010032130.1, forward strand.
GCTCCAGAGCTCCTAAAATCATCGCTTCATGGCAGCCACTGCAGCTTTGAATGATTCTCAGCCACTCAGTTCTCATCCACAGAAAGAACAAATCTAATGCCAGTTGACTGGAAACACTCTCTTTTCAAATGTATGACTTGACATAAAAATCACAAGCTAGATATATTTTGCATCTTAAAATAAGTCTGCTTTTACACATAAAGACTAATGATAATAAAACACCCAAACAATGTTGGTGTATGGTATATAATGGAGATTTCTTTAAAGTAGAGTCCCCATATAAGTGTGTACTTCCCATATAGAATAAAGGAGATGAAGATCAATACCTGGCGGTTGGACAAAATGTGGTCTCAGTGATGGAAATGATTATAACTCTACAAATGGGACATTGATTAGGGAATTCTGACTCTTAAGACAAGCCTACATTCAGTTGCTCAGCATTCAGGACTTTGCTCACATCACAGTCTAGAGCCCATCAGTTGCAGGGCTCCATTCTGTGTCCGTTCAGAGACACAAGCTCTCTCAGGGTTTATCTAGCTGCTGTGTGTTCACAAATCTACACATCGCTGGAACTTCTTATAACAAGAAGACTTTGATTTAGAATGGGGGGGGGCACTGTGTCATAGTGAAGCAGTTATTTTATAAAAATTAATATATGCTGATTAAAAAACAAAAAGAAGGGAGGGCTTCTGTGCATCTTTGTTTCTAGCCAGCTCCCAGGTGATGCCAGAGCCCTGCCAGCCTAGGAAACTGGGAATGGAGTCCCCAGAGCCTTAAATTCTCCATTGGATCTGTATGCAGAGGGAAGGAGAACAAAGAACACTGAGGACAGTTTTGGGGATATCATTACATCCACCTGATTTGTCTTGAGCGGAACTCAGTAATATGACCCGCATATGTGCAAGGTAGACCTCCTTGTCAGCTCAGGAGTCACAACCTGGGGAACACTCAACAGAACCTACCTCACCAGGCAAGCATTTTAGGGCTGCTAGAAAATTAGCAAGTGAAGATGTTCTCTAGGGAAAGTGCCTGTGAGCTCTTGAGCTGTACTCCCATCCCATCTACACCCGCTTCCCATTGCAGAGAACCCACTTAAAAATCGTTTAGAAAGAAGTGTGTCCCTATTCTCCAGTTGGACATGAAGAAATGTAGTCTAAAGTCTAGGCATTGCCAAATGTGCATCTTTAAGGCGTCAGCAGTTTATAGGTGAGGCATTGATCTATCAGGCTGTATGCTTCATGCGGTCTTTATTTCGATTTGCTTTTCCCATTGTATATGAATTAAGCTCAGCTTTTGCTCTGACTATGACAGCAAGATTCTTGCCGCTATCACTCCAAGGAAAACAGATGAAAGGGTATGATAGGCCAGATGGAAAATATTTAGTTTTCTGGCCATTCATGGCTCTTTGCTTAGAATGAGAAATCACCCCCAGGATTTCGAGTTTCCACAGCCAATATCTGTCATGGAGTGGTAATGGTAAGAGTACCCTGTAAAGCTGCCTTGGGGCTTCTTTTTCTGTTTGTCCCATAAATGTGCTATGTATTTGTCTAGAACGAAATTGACATTCAGGGAGTCAGGTGGAAAATTGGTTTGTGAGAATTATGGACACAAATGCTATCAACAACCTTAAGGTATCCAATCTCACCAAGTGCTGAATCTTCTGTGGCCACTTCAAAAGACTGAAATGTGTTTGCCCACCTCCCTGTCAGTGTGGCCTCGCAGCCACAGTGTAGCTGTTATTTATGGACTATTTGCACATTCCTCCCTGTAGAGGCAATAGGAGTAGTGCCTGCCCCAGCTCTATTTGCTCTGCTATGGTTCAAACACAAAAATCTGAATATAAGAGGATGGAGCACAATGAGATAGGGCAAGAAAGGTGACAGTGTGGAGGAGTGGAGATGATGTACCATTTCCACATTCTAGGCCGCTAGAAACAGCCACAGTGGTTTGGTGAGAAGTCTCTCAGATTTATGAATCACCTAGCCTCTTGCAGATTTGCCTTCCAGGTGGGAGGAAAAGACTAGGTGAAACACTTTGAATACTGGTTTCCAGGAATATATGAACATCTTAATACATTCTGATGATATCACAGTAAGAGAGCCAAGAACAGGAGTCTACACTGATGCCTGAGGGTCCCAAGACTGCTGCATTCCAGATCCTAAGCAAATGGGCTCTGAATGTTTGTCACTCCCAGCTGACTGAGCACCTTACTAAACCTCAGTGTAAAGTGCATGGACTGGGTAAGAATGTAAAGCTGGATTGCAAGGCCTGTGGAGATCATTTGATTTAATGACTGGGCAAGTAAGTGATGACTGGATCTTGTCCCTTAGGAATCTCACCATACCCTATTCCTTTCCCTGGCTCCACAATATGTCTCCATAGTTTAGGCTGTCACTCTAATAGAATCTGACCACAGATGGCATGCAAAGTCTGTAGAGATGGACCATAAGACTAAGGCAATGAATCTAGAAGGATACTGAACCTCAATTTGGCAAGTTGCACCAGCCTCTAGACCATCAATCACTCCTACTGAGTAAGACTCTCAGCTCTAAGCTAGTTGTCCATATATCTGTTAGTGTAACTTTATATAATTGTGTTAGTTCCACAGTTTATTTCTTAACCAGGCTATTATCCAAATAATTGAGACTCATATTATTCATTAAACAGGCTTCACAGCACAAATATTAATAAGTTATTAATCTATCCTTAACCCCCCTAAGCTAATCTGGTTTCACCCTAGTGAAAATCTCAGAGATACTTCCACTTTGAAGCTTTCCTGCTTCAGCTGAATCTCTCCTTGCCTCTCCTTCCTCAGCCTCTTGCTGAGTCCCCTTACTTCCTCTCCTTAACTCCTCCTCCTCTAAAGGGCAGGAAGTCCAGTCCTACCCTCTCCTCCCAGCTCAGTGATTGACTGTAACTGCTTTATTGACATATCAGGGAACAATTGTGGAGCAGTGTTTATATAACATTGAGACCAGATATGGGAGGTACAGAAATCTGCACTTGAATTACACAGTAACCTTGTGCCTACATGTATCCATCACTTATCCGTACCATACATTACTCCTACTTTTGTGTGCGGTGATGATAAAGGTGTGAACATTGTATGCCTCCTCTTGGAGCTGAGGTTTCTGACTGGGTGTGTCCTACTGCAGGTTCTTGATGTCTTGTGTTCCCTCTGTCTTTGCAATGGGGTTGCAGTAAGAGCCAACCAGAATCTGATCTGTGACAACTTACTGCCCCGGAGGAACCTGCTCCTGCAGACAAGGCTAATTAATGATGTCACCAGGTAAGGTCATTAGTGTCATTCCAGATGCCAAGTATGTCTCTAGGTAGGAAAAAGGACTTTATGGCAGTTCAAGCAAATAAGACCAAACCAAGCAGAGGAATGCTAGGACTGTATCCTTCGGCTCCTTTAAGGGAGTTTTTGCAAAATTTCCCTTAAAGTAGCTGACAAAGGAAGATAAGTTTATCTAATGACTGAGGAAGTTTTGTTTTTAAAATGAAAGCACCTTTATTATTCTTTCATGACATGTTCATGTTTTGATATTCCAGTGTCCTAAAACATTTTAATATAATGTCCCAAGTCGTTACTTTAGTGGATTACATTCAAAGATGCATGGGCATTTACCTGACCGATACCTGTGAGGGTCAAGACAGGCCCAACCAAACCTCCAACCCACTGGTCCCTAAATGTGACTCACATGAGCTCACTGGTCCGGAACCAGGCAGCCCTTCTGTGCCTTTCCATTTTCCATCTAGATCCACATTCTGATCCATAGTGGCGAGGGAAAAACTTCTTCCAAAGTACAGAACAACACACAGACCTCAGTAACCACACAGAGCTTCCCTTTTATTTATGTGTTTGTTTCTTTATTATTTGTGGGGGTTTTTTGTTTTGTTTTTGTTTTGGGTGTTTTTTTGTTTGTTTGTTTGTTTGTTTGTGACAGGGTTTCTCTCTGGCCCTGGCTGTCCTGGAACTCACTTGTATAAACCAGTGCGTTTACACAAGTAAACTGAACCTTGAACTCAGAGATCCTCCTGTCTCTGCCTCTCAAGTACTGGAATTAGAGGTGTACACCACCACCACCACCCATCCATATCTTCCTTCTTAACAGACATCTTAAAACAACCTGATTTATACGTGTCCATCTCAAGTAGAACACAACCAAGCTCAGGAGAGTCTCTCTCTTCAAGTATGAGCCAAACATTGAGAACCCTAAGTTGTCTGTCCCATACTTTTAACCACCTTTTTCAACCTTAACAAGGTTGGCTAATAGTAACTTCTTACTGCTTTTAAGTATTAATTATGCTTAAGGAACAAAAACTGCTATTTTGAAAATAATTGTACTTAAGCCTGTGTGCCAGAAAATGGAGGTCATATAAATGATTTCTCTTACTTACAGAAAGACCCAAAGATTGGTGATCATACAACCCTTATAACACACAGCATCGTTGCACATGGTTGGCATTCGATAAATGCCTTGAATTGAATATTTTTGTAAACTTCATATTTTATAAGAAGTTAGTGCTGTCCTCATACCACCCACTAGGAGCTCAGCCAGTTGGTAAAGGTTGCACAATAACAAAATAAAATGATTGAAACCCTCTGGCCTAGGTGTAATTTTGCAGATGCCTCCTCTTGGTCTGGCTCAACTTGCTTTTTCAGTTGTTTGCTCTCTGAAGAAACAGCCTGTCCCATGTTTAATTTCAGTATCCGACCAAACATCTTCCTGGGAGTTACTGAAGGCTCACCACAATACAAAAAGTGGTACTTTGAGTTAATTATCGACCAGGTGGACCCTTTCCTAACAGCAGAGCCCACACATCTACGAGTGGGCTGGGCCTCCTCTTCAGGCTATGCCCCATACCCTGGAGGTGGAGAAGGATGGGGAGGCAATGGTGTTGGTGATGACCTGTACTCCTATGGCTTTGATGGACTTCATCTTTGGTCAGGTGAGTACCTTGTAAAGGTTCCACCCTCTATTCTATTGCTGAAAAGAACTGAGCTTCATAATGTTCACTTTGTGTTGAAATGCTAGAAATGCTTAAATCCTCTGAGACCGTTGGATGGGAAGAGCATCAAGTTTAAATAAGCTTCATTTACAGCTTTATTCTGGGAATTCTTCACTGTGTCACCAAACACAGATCACTTAACTTAAGCTCACAGTTACAATTTAAGTGTAAAATGCCTATCACAGCCTCATGTGTTTGAATTCTTGGTCACTAGCTAATAGCACTTTTCTTTTTTTTCTTTTTTTTAGAAACTGTGGTACTGTTAGGAGGTGGCACTTAGCTAGGGGAAGTAGGTCACTGGGGTCATATCTAGAGGTTTATAGTCAAGCCCAACTTATGGTCCTCTCTCCACTTCCTGGTCCACTGGTATATTAACAGGCATCTGCCATTCATTCAAACTTCCACAGATCCACCCACCACCATGCCTCCCCAGCTAAGATGGCTATAAACAAACATAACTCCTTCCTGTCTTGTAGATATTTTATCGTAGCAGTAAGAAAAGTATCTAATACACTTAGTGTCTGTCTCTGTCAGTCCTTATTTCAACTAGGGTTGTTAGGGTTTATGAATAAGCACATCAGCAATCCTCAGCTTTATTTAGTGGGCAGTGAGCTACATGCTTTAAAGTCCTAATGAGCTTTAAGGTAGCAAATACTGAATTCATGTTACAGATACAGAGACTGATATACAAAGAGACTAAGAAATGTCATCAGTCACCCTGGGAAACTTTCTGCTCAGATTATGTCATAAGCCCATGATGTCAGCACTGCTCGCTGCTTCGTGTTATGATTCTTAGCATCTGTTGACTAGTGTTAATATCAAAAAGAATGCAATACTTTTTTTAAAGATACATACTGATGGCTTTCTCATACATATCCACACCCATGAATGTAAAGGGATGGGTTCTTTCTCCCTGGGTGAAAAATGCAAGACTAACTCTAAACAAATACTCCTGCCTATTGTCCAAAACATGCATTGCCTATATTTTCTTAAGAACTGAAGATGGAGACACTGTGTGTCTAATAAAAATGCTTTACAGAAGACTGTGTGGCATACTTTCAGTGGAGCCCTGATATAGTCTTCTTTAAATTCAGTACAAGAGAAATGTTTCTCTGCAAGATGAAACTGTATACTGAATTTTCTTGTGTCACTGAGAACTGCATACCCATTGCATTCTCCTTCTTCCATTGACTAGTGGTTCTTGACCTTCCTGACAGTGACCCTTTAATACAGTTCTTTGTGTTGTGGTGACCCCAACCACAAAATTATTTTCATTATTACTTCATAACTGTAAGTATGCTATTGTTATGAATAGTAATATAAATATCTGTGTTTTCCATGGTCTTAGACAACCCCTGTGAAAGGGTCATTTGACCCTCAAGGGTGTCACAACCCAAAGGTTTCCAGAACCTTTGCCTTAGAACCCAGAGAACCGGTGCCTTAGACAATACTCTAATTGCCTGATATCAGTAACCATTGTTATCTGAGATTCTGATAGCTTGTTTCTTGGAGTGATCTTTATTTTTTAATTTGTTAAGATTATATTTCTGGCTATTTTTGTGCTGTTTTACATGCAGTTTAAAACTTTTAGGACTAATATAAATGTACTCATATGTACATTTATCCATCCTGGACCATTGAGAGGGGTGGGGAGGTTATAAATGACTACATGTGTTCTGTGTGTCCCAAGGGATGACTTGGAACAGACAAAAACCATGCAAAATGCAGGGTATGCTATGCAGAAGGAAATTCCTCTCACTTTCTGCTGTACACTTCACTTTCCCTGGTTCTTCATAGAAGACCAACCTTCCCTTCCTAGTTCTCCAAGTTCCACTGTGGAATCACTGAGTCTGGAGGTGTGCAGCAGGAGCCTTCAGCTTGGGCTCATTGCCAGATGATACACACTGTCTCTGGGAAGGGAAGAGTGACTGTGAATGGGAAGGTGAAGAATGCTGACACATATAAGCAACTCGTAGATGGCAGAATGAAGTCTGTGACTGAATGAGCTTCACCCCTGGAGCCATTTGCACACTGCCTGCTGATGGCACCCATGTCATCACTCCAAGTCTGCCTATTCAAAGGAACCAGGCCATTCCTGTGGAGGTCTCTGCATAGGGACTAAGAAAGCACACACACACACAGTGGAGTCATGTTCCAAAGGCAAATGAGCCATTCTCAAATGAATACTTTACTTCACCCTTTTTGATGCTGCAGTAGTACAGGGAACTTGTATGGAAACTCTTGTATCTGTTTGTAGACACTTGGGAATGAGTACTTCAGTGAGTCCAGAGGCAAGGAAACCAACAACAATATATCAAGAAGGGCCATACTCCTGTGTATTTCAGGACCTGAACAGCACAATTGTGCATCATTCCAGGAGGGGATACTTGTTCCTGTCCAGGTCTTCATTTGTCCCCTCCCATATCCTATGAAGCTAGATCTAGCCAAGCAAGCTAGATGATCCAGGACCACACTCATCACCACTAGCCTTGGCTCTGTTTTATTGGAGAAGTGGGAAAATGGCTGGAAACTCAGCTTTGCAAAGGCTTATTGTGTGAGTCTGATTATTGCACACAATTCTTGATATAATGTGACAGAGGTATGCACTTTATGATATAATGCATCAGAGGTATGCTCCAGGGCCTCAGTCCCTTAGTCCCTGCCATCTCATGAGATGTAGAGAAGAGAGTGTCTGTAAGATTTACACTTTTCACTCTCGCATCCTGATTTCTCAAGCTCCACACAGGAAACATCTATCTTGCAGGAAACATTCCAGGTAAATATATCAGCATGTGCTTCAGATGTCTGTTAATGACTCCACCAGGACTGCAGGGAATTTCGGGCATCTGAGGAAAGGGTAATTGCCTGATGAATAAGTGGCATGGAAATAACACTCAGCTTATATAGGAGAGGATGGAAGATGATTAGGGAGAGAGATTGGAAACTGCTCGTGACAACTTTTCTTCTTTTTCTTGAGATTTAAGTTTCCAGGTCCATTAACTGTATAGTTATCTGTGTACATAAATTAAGCCACTGACTTGAACTGATCTGTAATGTGTTTATTACAGAACAATCAATGTAGTACTTGGAAAGAAGGGCAATGCTAACATTTCATCAGTGAAAAGGGGTAAGGAAAAAAACACAGTGGCTTTCCCATGCACCCAGTTGTTGCTTGGTGGAGGGACACTTGACAAATTGCTTACTTTGTACAGACTTTCTTTAATTATAACAAGGTATAAAATTGGGGTGCGTGGCATGTACTGTAAACTCAGCTATTAAGAATGCTGAGGCAAAGCCTGGCAGGGGTGGCACACTCTTTTAATCCCCCCACTCAGGAGGCAGAGGTGGGTAGTTCTCTGTAAATTGGAGGCCAGCCTGGTCTACAGAGTGAGTTTCAGGGCAACCAAGGCTGCACAGAGAAACTCTGTCTCAAAAAAAACAAAACAAGAATGCCGAGGCAGAAGGCTTGCTTGAGCCCAGGAATAAAATATAGCTGTACTCCATTTTGGAATTGATAGTTGCTAGGGAAAGGAATTTTCATCAATGGAGTGACACCATGTATGTCAACCGCTAGGAAGGAGGTATGGCTCCTTATCTCTCTGCCACATAGAACTCACAGAGGAGTCTGAAGAGATGGGGGGAATAAACAGTAGAATCACAGCTCAACACTGCCAGTTTCATTGTGATTTATAGAAGGCTTAGGAAAGTGAGGATCCTCCTAAATTGGATGTTTATCTATCAAAGTTCTGGGTGCTGTTAAAGTCACATTTCAGTTGTTTGTTGGTTTTCCAGAATCGTGGATCTGTTGGGAATTGTTCATCAAGGATATATTCTGGAAGCTAAAATAATGAAAAGGAAAGGTGTTGTTGGTAATAACCATCTTAGTGGGAAAATCAGAACTTAATAGTGAAACAAGCATAAGAAGTTTTTTTCTGAGTTTCAGTATCACAAATTCCTTTCAAAGCAGACTTGATGGAGAAAGAGAACAGAGTTTAGGGCCTGGGGTGTCTGAACTGCACTAAGAGGAGTCAGTCTTTTCGACTGGAAAAATTGGAACGATGTCAACACCACCTGCGTTCCACGCTGTGCTCACTTTTGTTTCATGTTTAAATAATTTTGACTGTAGGTCCACCACCGTGATTATCTAGAGTCAGTAAAGTGTTGAAGTTACAGAAACAGAGTCCAAAGCCTCCCCACACGAATTGGAGCTTCCCACTGATGGGATCCTTGCTGCAGCCTCTGCCCTGTAGACATTCAAGCTCTGTGTCCTTTTAGCTTCATTATCCTACCCCATCTCCCCTATCTCCCTCCTGTCAGTCCTCACACCTCATTTATCATATCCTGCTCATTTCCAATTCTCTGTGTCTCCCATGCTTGCAGTCAGACTTGGCATCTTCCTCTGCCTTTGAGAGATGCGGACCATCATTCTGGTATTTATCCTATTGGTGTAATTTTTATTTCACTACCCACTCCCCACCCAGAGACTGTGAGCTTCTTAAGGGCACAAAATGAGCCTTTTGTTTTTGATTCCCAGACCCAGAGATAATATCAGACACAGAGAGAACATCCTTATTTGTGATGGAGGGAAGGGGTCTGCAATATGGCATTTTCAATCATATAAATCACAGGAGGTATTTATTTTTTAATTAAAAGTATAATTTTTCTATTTTTTAAATCAAACATTTAGTTTTTAATCTATTACTAAAATAGAAATAGCCATAGAAAACATTAAATGCTTCAAGGTTGAAATTAGAAATACTATCAAATATGTATATGCAAAATTTCTACATAACATATTCATCAAGAGCAGATTTACTTTTAGGTTACCTTTTATGACATGTTGTGAAATCATTAAAATCTAGCTTTTTAGAAATTTATTTATTTGTTGCTTCAGGTTACATCTCCATCATAGTGTCCTCTTTCCCCCCTTCCCAGCCCCGCCCTCCCACTCTCTACCCCCTAACCCTTCTATCCCACTTCTCTGGAGTGGAGTGTCCCGACCTAAAAGTCCCCCGCCCCGGTTTGAAGTCATATGAGGGCCAAAAGCCGCCTCACACACTGGGGGCCTACAAGGCAGTACCACCAGTGAAAAGTGTCTCATTGCCAGGGAGAGAAAACTAAAAAAAAAAAAAAACCACACACACACACACAAAAAAAAAAAAAAAAAAACACAACACACAAAAGAAAAAGTCTATGTACATGTTCCCTTTGGTGCGTTGGTTGTAGTATAGATATCCTGTACTATGTAGCTAAAATCCAACTATAAGTGAATAGATGCCATGACATCCTTCTGAGTCTGGGTTAGCTCACTCAGGATGCTTCTCTAGTTCCATCCATTTGGCTACAAATTGCATGATTTACTTGTTTCTGATAGCTGAGTAGTATTCCATTGTGTAGATGTACCACAGTTTTTTAATCCATTCTTAAGTTGAGGGACATCTGGGTTGTTTCCAGTTTCTAGCTATTACAAATAAGGCTGCTATTAACATAGATGAGGAAACTTCCTTGTGATTCGGTTCAGTCATTTGGATGTATACCCAGAAGTGGTATGGCTGGGTCCTGAGGCAAAGCTATTTCAAGTTTTGTAAGACATCGCCAGACTGACCTCCATAGTGGTTGCACAAGCCTGCACTCCCACCAGCAATGGAGGAGGGTTCCCCTTTCTCCACACCCTAGCCAGCATGTGCTGTCTTTTGAGCTTTTGATCTTAGCCATTCTGATAGGTGTGAGATGGAATCTCAGAGTTGTCTTGAGTTGCATTTCTCTGATGATTAAGGATGCTGAGTACTTCTTCAAGTGTCTCTTGGCTTTTAGGAATTCCTCCTTTGTGAATTCTCTGTTTAGCTCTTTCCCCCATTTTTTAATTGGATTATTTGGTTTCTTGGCATTTAATTTCTTGAGTTTTTTGTAGATTTTGGATATTAGCCCTCTGTCAGATGTGGGGTTGGTGAAGATTTTCTCCCAGTCTGTAGGCTGCCGTTTTGTTCGAATGACAGTGTCTTTTGCCTTACAGAAACTTTTCAGTTTCATGAGGTCCCATTTATTAATTGTTGGTCTTAGGTCCTGAGCTGTTGGTGTTCTATTCAGGAAGTTATCACCTGTGCCAATGATTTCGAGGGTTTTTCCCACTTTCTCTTCTAGTAGATTTAGTGTGGCCAGGCTTATGTTATTTAATATGTATGTTATTATTCTATAAATTATAACACAATTTATAAAAAATAAGTCCAAAAGACGTACACATCCTGGGTTGGATACACTTTATGTGCATACATATATGTGTGTGCACATGAGAATTAGTGTGTTTTAATGGAAGCTTTTTTCTTAATCTTTGATAATTTCATAGATGTTTACATAGAATTTTAGTCATTTTCATGCCCCCATTACCTGCTCTCATATCTCTCTGATATCCCTCTCTCTTTTGCAGGAAGCTTGTTCTTCTCAACAAGTCCCCTCTTACTTGGATAAATTTTTTTTAGTTTAATCAGGGTTGTTTATATGAACATGGGTCGAGGGGTTACTTACTGGAACATTGGCAACCTGTCTTTGTCTACACCTCTAAAGGAAATGACATCCCCATCTCTAGTACCCTTAACTGCTCATAATCCCAAGTGAGAGGTAGGACCTCGTCAGCCCTCCCCTGTGAATGATGAAATGGTGACAGGTCCAATACTGTATGTCTTGTGTGAATTCATGAATGTATCAGCCTTGTTATGTCCAGAAGACTCCATTGCACAATACTTCTTTCCAACCTCTGTCTCCTGTATCCTGTATGACCCTCTTTTGGGTTGTTCTCTGAGCCTTGCAGAGGCATGGTATAGATGTTGTGTTTAGAGCCAACATTCCAAAGTTACTTATTCACTGCATTATGGAGTTATACTTTTCTTTTTCTTATTTTTCTATATGATAGTTAATGTTTATAATGAACATATATTAATTGTATACTTAAGAAATAGTATGTCTTTCCCTTGTTCCTGAAACCCTACATTAATTTTCAGCTTCTCCCTGTTTGTTCCTGTTCCCAATAAAAACATAACCTAAGAGGAGATGGGGTAGAATCATAATGATAATAACCCAGAAAAGCAAGGTATTTTTCTTACTATTTTGGGTCAGAAGTGCTCAGTTATTTTATGAGGAAGATATAGAAAAGTATTTTATAACCACTAATGCACCTATAAATTATAATGCATTTGCCTCCTTATCTGAAATAATAAAGCAATTTAAAGCAATTAAACCCAGTTGCATGGTTTCCCGGCTAGAGAGGATGCAGTCCTCTTTGATGGCATCTCAATCAATGCTGATATTTTTCTGAGAAAGCAGAAGAGAGAAGGCCTTCTCTTACCTATGACTAAATATCTCCAAAGACCTCCACTCAGTAAAAGCCATATGTCCCTTACTTCTGGCACCAGAGTGGTCTGAGTAATATACCTAGTATATTCACTTCTCATCACTCTTATTGTTAGTTTTAGGACTTTCTCTGAGACTTGTCTCATGTCAAGCTTGGTGTCTGTCCACTCGCCAGCTTAGGAAGTAATTTCCCCTCTCTCATATCACACAGTAAGAGATTGCATTTCCACTACAGAAGCATATCCTGAACTCTTCTTCTATTGCATACTTGTTGCGTTTCCTCATCTCTCAGGGCTACCTCTTAAGTATGGCTGTCTACCTGATGCATGCCTCCAGGGTCCTACAGTTTTCTTCCTTCGCTCTACTCACCAGGCCGGATACCCAGAGCCGTGGCATCCATCAACCAGCATCTGCTGAAGTCAGATGATGTGGTGAGCTGCTGCCTTGACCTTGGAGTACCCAGCATTTCCTTCCGAATCAATGGACAGCCTGTGCAGGGGATGTTTGAGAATTTCAACACAGATGGACTCTTCTTCCCTGTAATGAGTTTTTCAGCTGGTGTCAAGTAAGTTATAGCAGCAATTTCCTGGAAAATAGCTATGACCCCACCTTAAAGCTTCCCCATCACCTTCTTGGGCTGAGGAACCAATAATTTATTTTAGGGTTTTGTCTCAAAGGCCAAATTGTTCACAAGAAAGTGATGGCAAAGAGGCAGGAGGCAACCAACTCATTCCCTCCACCTATTCACTGCCCAGGTACCTTCTGCAGGGGATATACTATGTACTCAGACAAAATGTATGAGAAATCCTAAGAACAATACATGCTCATTATGAAAACTTTAAAAGAAATAATTACAAATATTAGAGTAAAAGTCACCTTGCAATTTTTTTTTGATTCTTCAAGACAGTGTTTCTCTGTGTAGTTCTGGCTATCCTGGAACTCACTCTGTAGACCAGGATGACTTCAAACTCAAAGATCTGCCTGTCTCTGCCTCCCAAGTACTGGAATTAAAGGTGTGCACCACCACTCCCTGGCACTCCTTCTAATTCTAATGCTTTAGCTATAATCATTGTTAATATTTTCTTATATTCATCTTTTTGCTACCTATGTGTGTATACTTTCTATATTGCAGTCATCGCATCTGTGAAGTATAATTTTTCACTCAGAAATAAGTAATGAGACTTTTCCTGACTCATTAGGTACCCTCAAAATTATTTTTATGACCACATAATCTCTTTTTATTTCCCTGCCTCATAATATAGCCATTACTTCAGTATTATGTTTTCATGCCATTTGTACTTCTATTGTTACAAATAGCATTATTACACACATACCTGCACATAACTCTTGTTCTGCATTGCTGTTTTCTTCTTCTCAGAAGAAAGAAAAAATGTATTTTTTAAAGATCCAAATTTATAATTATGGGGCTAAATTGATTTTTAGAAAAGGTCCATGAACTGTTAGGCATTTCTTACCTATAATTGCAAAGCCTAGGAGTCTTTGAAAACAACAAATTTGTTCAGGACACATTTTGCAGAAAAGGCAAACTGAACTCAAATTGTAGCAAAGCTGTCATCAATAGAAATCAACTGGTTTTTAACCTTTGAAAGCATAATTCCTGCGAATGTTTGTAGGTTTAGCTGCAGAGATGTTCGTATGTCCAAATATTGGATACTGCGTCTCCTCTGGTTCTGTTTGACATGTGTGCATGCTACATACAACCTCTTTCTTTTTTTAAAGTTTATGGATTCCAAAGCCAAAATACATATCCAGAGATTCCAGATAAAATATCTGGGCCTGTGATATCATTTAAAGTGACATATTTGACATATTTGGGGAGACATATTCAGTTATGCGCACACACACACACACACACACACACACACACACACAACCCCACCTTGCATTCAATCCCAAGGCTACAAATGAAGTTAAGCCAGGAGATGCCATGCACTTGTGATATCAGTCCTGCAGCAGGGAGGTGGACAGATCCCGGGAGATCGCTGCCCAGTATATGTGGCAAGTGCAAGGCCATTAAGAGACCTTGTCTCAAAAAGAAGCAAATGGTAACCGAGAAACATCTGAGGTTGTCCTCTAGCCTGCACATATATGAATACACATGAACATGTGCACAGCACACACACATCCCAAAAAATGAAGCAAAATATGAGAATGACCAACCTATTGAATCCACACTATTTTTACTATTGTTGGTTATGTTTTATTTTACCAATTTGAAATTATAAAGCATGCTTTTCTTCTTACTGTTCTTTTTCCACCCAGTATTTTTTGTTGATTTTATGTTCTTAGCCTTTCTATTGTTTATGTTGCATGGTATCATTGTTATTCAAGTTGTATTTAAGACTGCTAATCTGTTTCTATAGCTTAAATATTTTTTCCAATTTATGATTTACTTTTATGCTTACTTTTTATTCTATTTACCCTTTTTTAAAGTAATGTAAGGTGAAAATCATGAAATCACGATAACCCAAAAGAATATCACTTATAGTATGTCATTCATATATATATATATATATATATGTAATTTGCATTAACTTGGGCATGTACTGTACATTCTTTATATTCCACTGCGTCTGTATTCACGGTTCTACTTCCTCTTTCCTTGTACCAGACAAATGCTGTTCTAACTATCTTACCCGTGTTACATATTTCTATGTCTATAGGTCAAGAGCCCCCAATAAGCCCTCTTTCCCAAAAGTGTCTCAGTCATTCCATTTTCCAGCTCTCTATTTTAAAGAGCTCATAACTGACTGAGCTGTACATAGGAAGTGCAGTTTTAATCACACTTGTGTCCATGCATGCCACTGAATAGTGCAACAGGAGCAGGATATGAGAACAGGATCTTGCACTGAGTGAAAAACAGCCACTGGAAAGCCCCTGGGTAGGATCTTCAGAGTGAAACTACTGGAATGGGCTTCAGCACTTATGAAGATTATCAAAGCCAGACATGTTTGTGTGTTTTCTGAAGGCGGATAAGAATGGATTAGAGCAAAGCCCATGGCACTCAAAAGGAGCCTAGTGTAAATCACAGTGCACACCTTCTCAGCCCATTCCCTAGGAGAAGAGAGACTGCATAGAAGTCCACTGCAACACACATCAGGGCCACCACATTGGCTCAATACCCTCTCTGGAGAAATAGGTGACCCTGAGTGGTCAGTGCCCAGAATCACATTTGTCTGGGTAGTTCATGGCCTCTGTTTTCCATCCTCAGCATCCTTCCCCTTTCTGCTCTCTTTTGGCCAGTGCCACTCACTGGCTTATTAGTGTAATATTATATAATCGTGTTAGTTTCTCAGTTTCTCTCTTAACCCAACTATCACTCAAATAATTGAGTCGATATTATATTACTTTTTGAGCAAACTTCACAACACAAGAACTGAGCAGTTATTACTCTATTCTTAACTCCCTAAATTAATCTGGTTTCCTCCCAGCATATCCCAGAGATACTTGAACTTTGTGGCTTTCCTGCTTCAGCTGAATCTCTTGTCATGTCTCCTGCATCTCTGCTTGTGGCTGAATCCTCTACTTCCTCCTCTAACTCCTCCTCCCCTGGAGGGCAGGAAGTCCAGCCCTATTCTCTCTTCTGCTCAGTGATTGGCTGTAAGCTGCTTTATTGGCATATCAGGGGACAATTGAAGAGCAGTGTTTATGCAACATTGAAACAGGTCATTCTCAGAACAAAGATTGCAACCAGATATATAGGAATTACTGAAATCAGCATTTGATTTACATAATAATCTTATGCCTACACTGGCTTTAGACTATTTTCACAGAGAGCAAGCACTTACTTTCTAAGATCTCACTTGAGAAAACTATTTAGATATATTTTTAAATCATTATACATTATTTTACTAATAGGCAATCTAATACACATTTTAATAAAGATATTTTTGTTAAGATATTTTATTGTTTGAAAATTTCATGCATGTACGTAATGTGTTTTGATGAAATCTAACCCCATTCCTCCCCGACTCCTCTCATGTCCCTCTACCACTATCCTTTCTAGTTATAAGTATTATATCTGTAAACCCACTGAGTCCGTTTAGTACTGCCTATATGTGCATGAGTCTAGGGCCATTATTAGAGCATGAGTAGCCTCCCAGGGGCCATATTCTTGAAGAAAACAGACATGTTCTTTCCCAGAAGCCATCAATAGCCAATAGTTCCTCAGCTAAAAATGGGACTTTGCCACACACCATCACCTTGCTCAGGTCACATACGACACAGTCACAGACACAGTCACTGTGATGCCCGTAGCACCATCCTATCTGAATGGAACTGCCTCACTGCAGTCATCCATTACCTCTGACTCTTATTACCTTTCCACAGCCTCTTCCACCATGATCCTTGAGCATTTGGAGGAGGGGTTGTGATATAGGTGTCCCATGTGTAGATTCAGATCTTCAGAGAGAGTGTCTTTCTAATCTGCTGCAAGCCAATTGACTTTCCCAGGGAGCTCACATTTAAAGAAAAATGCCTCTGCTTTTGCAAAGTGCATACTAATGATTTGTGTATATGTGTGTTTGTATGACATGCATACTCCTGTGTGCATGCGTGTACATCCATGCACAATGCAGTGAATGGGCACAGGTCAGAGGACAGTCACCTTTCACCTTCCTTGAGACAGGTTCTCTTGTTCTTTGCTGCTGCTTGCTCAGGTTCACTAGCCTGCAAGCTTCCATGGGCTCTCCTATCTTAACATTCTATCTCCCAGTTGGGGAATGTTGGGATTAAAGATGCTTGTGCTACCACAACAGCTTTTAGTAGATCATTCTTAGTCATTATTTCATCCATTCAGGTTCTTTCAGAGCAACGAGATAGGATTTGTATTTGGTTGGTTAGGGTGCACCTTGCTTTGGAGTTCTCCCTTGATGAAGAACTTTAACAGAGGTACTGGCAGAGGTAATTGAATGCCATCCATATTTAGAAGACATTTCTAGCATCTGTCTCTATGTCAGCAGATCATGTAACCTTCAGAGCACACAGTTAACAGAGAAGTTAAGTCATAAACAGTGAGGTGTGCACTGAGAGAATTTAATGAACTTGAAGAGTCCAGATATGCTGATGTCAAGAGTCAACAACTTGGATCTGGGTGCTTTGGCTCCTAGCAACTGAACAGATGACATGATGAAAAGCAATTTACGTGCCTCAACGTCACTTGAGCATGTCCCTGAGAACACAATCAGCACTGAGAAATTTCTGTCTCTGGGTCTCATGACAGGGTTTGATCACAGAGAGGTAGGAACACTGTCCCCACAAACATGTTTCTGCTTCATCAGATGGTATCTTTCCTTCAAAGTACTGCTGGTCTTATATTGGAGAGCAGTAAACTGGCTATTTTCAATTACAAGTGAATGGTTTCAATAAACCAACACTTACTTTTACATCAACTTGTGAAGTTTAGTTTGATACTAAAACCTGCTACTTCTTGTACTACTTTAGTTCAGTTATGCAAACAGAGGCCAGAATATTAACTCTAGGTTAATTAAAATATCTTACTGGAAATAGGCATGCTTAACTTTTTTTAATTTTTAAATTATAATTTCACACCATAGTATAAAACATGTGCTTGCTTTCTTGGCATTTCTCCAAGAGAGAAGTAAGGTGGTGTGGCCACCTAGGAAGAGAGTCTCATTTCCTAACACAGGATCCTTCAGATTGTTTCTCATACTCATTTTTAATTTGTGTATAGTTTCTAAATTAGATTTCTCTCCTGCAATCCCATTACCTTCTACTTAGTGATCTTTAATGAGGTCATACTCTTCAATTTTTTAATAATTATTTGTATCATTGCAAACTATGTTGTTCATTACACCTGATTAGGATGTCCCTGCAAGCAATCATGGAAGAGCAAAGTGCACAAAGAGCAAAAATCGTTTTCAATTACATTTACCCTGTGGTGAAGTCAAAGGCAGCTTGAGTAATTACTGACAAAATGCACAAATCAGTATGTGCTCCCTGCCTAACTGGTATGAGTGTGCTGCTGTGGCTTTCCTCTCAGTGTGGCCTGTTTGTGGCTACTGATACCAGGGCCATGATGTGAGAGTGACACCCCTATTCAATACAGAATGGAAGGAGAGCATATGTACCTTGGAGCTCACCCAAAATTTTCAATTCTTTTGATGCCAGGAAGCTTTTGTTAAAAGATGACATCATCCTTGCCCCTCACCTGTAGATAGCATCAGGGCATGAATCACCAAGATGGTATTATACAAAAGGCCATAGTAAATAATGAATACAGGGTAGTCTTTTTGTTCTTAAAAAAATTGAGTTATTTACTCCAGTAGAATATATTTTTACAGCTGCACACTACCCCTTTGAAGTACTTAATCATCTTATGTAACTGTTACCAGCCCTTTCTAGTTAATAAGAAAAATCCAAAACAATTGGTGTATATGGTTGCTGCTTATTTTTCATTGTTATTCACCAGACTTGGCCAAAATTCAGGTAACCGACAGCTTAGCTCTCCAGCTTCCAACAGCTTAGCTCTCCAGCTTATTAGAGCTGTGGTCAACGCTGTGGAAATTATTGCTGAGATAAATACACTGCTGCAGAGAACAAGATGAATGCTGGGTGGGTTGTTCTGGGCTTCATCACATGCAAGCCAGTAAGGATATGAATATGAGAATGTCCACAACTCAGACTGTTCTCCAGTCTTCGCATTACAGACTAAAAACGCAATTACCAATTACGATTTATGGATTAGACTCAGGTCAGCAAAAGCTTGCTAATAATCCCCTCTTAACCTGTACGTTTTTACTCTTTGGACCACTACCCCAGCTCTTCTAGATAAATAGCAGCTGTAAGACTGATACATCTGCGAAGACCAGAGTGCCTCCATGCTTGCTAGATACTTGTGGATAATAACAGTATAGCATGATAAAAGAGAAAACTAGGCACTATTTTTGAGCATGGCAAAGCCTTCATTTTTACTGTGCTTTTGTTCATGGATAAGTCTTTCAAATCTGACAAGAGATATCCTCATTGCTTCTGCAAATTATGAGGCCAAAATCTCCAAGATTAAATTATAAATGCTAGCAGAGCTTTTTTGGTGTCATTTCCCTTTGTTTTCAAATTTTCTCAAGCAAATAAAACTTCCCCCTGCACATCCTATTTTTTATTTCCAGGAGGCTATGACTAAAACACTTGCTTATCTCTGAGAGGAAGAAATCTTTATCTTTGTAAACTCGCTAGGAAGAAAGAAATCTTCCCTGTATCTGAGTTCAAAGAAGAACCTTAGAAGAATGGCCCAGTGCTTTAGTGAATACACACACACACACACATACTATATATATATAGTATGTGTGTGTATATACTATATATATATATAGTATGTGTGTGTGTGTATATATATATATATATCCAATCTCATTAGTCAATCTGGTATGTAATATATATGCACATAATTTTAAAGGCTTCCTATGGAAGAGTAAGCATTCAATATTTTTCTTTTTAAGTCTGGCTTATTTCACTTAACATAATGATTTCTAGTTATATCTTTCTTAGAAAGTCATGATTTCAGTTTTTTCTTTATGGCTGCATAAATCTTACTCTGTATGTACACCACATTTCTGTCAACCATCAATTTCCTGGCTGTTTTTTTAATAGTGTACAATAACTGCAGAAGTTCTGGTGTCTCGGTGGCAAGTTGACATCCAACCCTTTCTATATGTACCCAGGAGTGGAATATCCACATCATATAGGTCTATTCTGAGTTTTTTGAGAAACTCTCAGACTCATTCCATTTTGACTACACAAGTTTATATTCCTACCAGAAGTGAATAAGGATTCATCTTTCTCCAAGTGCTCGCCAGAAATCTTTGGGACAGATACAGCCCATCCTCCAGTATTAGTGGTTGTTTGTTGGATCCCTTCCCCCAGACTCTATCAGGCTGTTCCCGGGCACTGAGAGGAGAGCTGGAGGGTAAGCATGGGGCATGTACCTATTCTGCCTCACCTGCTGGGGTGCAGGAGCTCTGGTCCAGCAAGAGCTCAGAAGCACTACACACACTTGTCTCCGCCCAGTGACGTACAACATATGATGTCTGAAGCGTCCCAGTAAGCAATAAGCACTCCTTTCTGCCTGTGTTAATTTTTCATTTTACAATTCTTGTGCCCATTACAGGAGAAACGATTTATAGCCAAATTACCACTCTCATTTTAATAATGGGGCATAAAAAAAGAAAACACTATTCTCTTTAAGTGCCTCACAGAAACCAAACAGTCTTGATTTGTTATCTATCCAGCTTATTTTAAAACACATGAGAAATTTTCACACTAAACTTAACTGGGAAGAGTACTTTATGAATAATGAAATCTAGCTAGAAGTTCACAGAAGAGATCATGCATGTGTTTGTGTAATCCACAGAGTAGCAAGAACCAACACTTTTGCTTCCTGACTTATCAGCCCAGTGAACTGCTTATAGGATGGGTCCTCACTGAAGGGAGGGGGGCCGGTAACTTCTCTTACTATTTCTCCACTCAGACAGATCCACTTCTATCCTATACCTTCAGCATGTCAATAGAATCCGTTAGATTCAGCTGAACTGGGAAATTCTCAACAAATAATTCTATAGTTTAGTCATTATTTCCAGAAGTTCACTAAATTAGTAATACTACAGCCTAATGACTCAATTTTGTTTTAACATCATTGCTCATATTCTTAATACATATAAATCATGGCCTATTACATAACGCTTCATGTGGATACACTCTCAGGGACAATTGTGGTTCTAATTCTATGCCATTGTTGTTTAGTGCTTTAAAATAGGGAAGTGGGAGGCTTTGTGTGATTTCTATAATTAATTTTAAAACAGCATTTTATAAAAGGCCATTTCAATAATGTGCTCTTATTAGAATGGGAAAAAAACTGAACATTTCTCACTTGGAGGGATTTTTATTTTCCAGATTCATAATTGGGATATTTCCACAATTGTGATTATGTGGCCAACCTAGAGACTTTCTTATATGGCTCCCTACCAGAATGCTCCAATTAAAGGAAGTGATGCCTAGTGCAAAGTGTCCTGCCATGAGAGCTTTGCTTCATCGTTACCTTCCTCCACTTATATCAACCCCCTGCAGACATCCACCTGACATACCCAGCAATTCCTACCAGCCCTCATACCAAGCAACTCTGGCATCTGGCTGTTTAGATCAGCTTGGTCCCACCTACCCACCTTTCCCTATGACTATTTCAAGAACTTGCTGATTGGTCCTCAGACCCATCTATGTAGGAGTGCTAGGAGACTATTGTATTTCCTCACTTTAAACCCCATGTTCAGTTTCCTACTTAGAAAAGCAAGGCATGCAGACTGCTTTATGCAGCTCCACCCCTCATACTTCTTTTCCCTTTCCTTGGGTCGGCCTCACCCATAGAACTTCCTATGGGGCCTTTGCATGTGTCCCTCTGCTGAGACCCTCATCCTCTACATCTTCAGTTCAATGACTTCTCCACAGAGAGGCCTTTCTGGGTGCCATCTCTAGAAGTCACCTCATTCTCTGAGTTGTTTCACATACCACTGCTTTAGTCAATCAGATGATTGAATCTATTCATCTGCTAGAAAACCTGCTTTATGACTCTAAGAATACTGGATATGTTGTTTATCATCAATTCCCAGTGCAAAGTCAGATGTGAGTAGTGTAGATTCAGCCATTGTTTTTTAATGGAAAGAGGGAAGTAGTGTATGAATGTTAAATGCCAACACTATTTTTACATTGATTTTTTTTCCTGTGAAATTATCATTGAGCCTCCAAGGACTATATATCTTACCATGTTTCAATTACTTAAAACTGTGGTTTATTTCTTCTGTTTTATGTAATTGAAGTTGAGTTGTAAAAGCTACATTTGTAGTCCCTAAACTAGGATCATATGAAGTCCCACTGTCAAGTGATGCTTTAACTCTTTTTTCTTTTCAGAAAAACTTTGGCATTACCATAACTTAACCTCTATATGTGGAAAACTAAAATTCATCCAGAATGCTGAATAAAAATACTGAAATACTTTTTGTTTGTGTGTTAGTAACTAATGTCTGCCTACCATTAATCCAAACCTCAAAGAGTCCTTCTTTCTACACCTATGGGAGATGAAAATGGGTTGGATCAAGGTGATACCAACATCTAGAGGCTCACTTTGGATTGAGAATTGGTACTGTTAGAAATTGCTAATAGGTCAAGTGCATGTGTGGAAGGAGATAAAGTGAGTGGATCAAGGTTTTGATTTAGAAATTGGGTGGACCACGGTGTCAGGCCTGAATACCAACAGAGAGATGGTGTCCATTAGGAAGGCAGTGACATCTCAGGGGGAAACTATTTGCCCTATTACCCTCCTGCAACCCCAACCTACTATTGCCTTCATATGGCTGCTCTGGGAACTACAGCATTTGCTGTGTTAAAAAAAAAAAACCTCTAGTTTTGCATATTTTGCCTGGACATGCAGCATTTACTATTTTATCTATGCAACTTTATTATAGTTTTAATTAGCATGTGGGTAATTTATCCCAAGTAAAAATACATGTTTCCATGGTGATGTTTCAATATGATTTTTATAGAAAAGAATCTTACTGTGTTCTCAATATTGTAGTAATGTCTACTGCAATTACCTACAATAGTAAGAATAAACACCAAGTGATTTATGTGTAATAAAACTTTTAAGAACATGTCATTGAAGTTCACTTAAGGATGGTACATAGACACTAGTTCTTTATGTTATTGTCTATATATACTGGATATTTGCTATGCTGAGTCTTAGTTCAATGAGTTCCCAAAATCCCAATGATTTTTGAGTGTGTATATAACCTTTAATATTCATTTATTTGAGATAGGATACTTTTTTACCTCTCTTTTCTGCTGTCTTGAAATGACAGAGTACGTTTCCTGATGGGTGGTCGGCATGGAGAATTTAAATTCCTGCCTCCCTCTGGCTATGCCCCTTGCTATGAAGCCTTACTTCCAAAGGAGAAGATGAGATTGGAGCCTGTCAAAGAATATAAGCGTGATGCTGATGGTGTTAGGGATCTGTTGGGTACCACTCAGTTCCTCTCACAAGCCTCTTTCATTCCATGCCCCATAGACACCAGTCAGGTAAGTCCAAATTGCAAATGACAGTCAGTCTCAGTGAACAGATTGAGGGTGTGCCCCACACAAAGCACTGTACTTTTGAAGGATGCAGAGAAATATCTGATATTCTCTGAGAATTCATAGCCAAGTTGAATATATAAGAAGCAAATAAGTTATTTTTTTAAAGGTCAAATGTAACAAATGCAGAATAAACAGTATGCATGTCCTTTAGGGTGGGATGTTTCTAAGAGTCTGAGAACAGATGGAATTCAATCTGGACCTTTATGAAGCTTAAATGGAGAGGAGTACTGGGAAGTGATATAATACTGAGGGAGGGGCTGATATAACAGCAATGGGATGAATAAGGGTTGGGAGTGGAAACGTAAAGCAGGGAAAATACCAATGTCAAGTCCCACGTGGATAGACAGTTGGGAGGAAGAACATGGAGGTGGCAAGTTGAAAATAAAACAGAAAAGGTATAATGTGGATTGTATGGGAGTGCTTAGCAATGGCTACTTCTTCCCAGCATCTGTATTTTGTCAGAGGCAGATTTGTGTGGTATGATAAGGAGCTTACCAAAGTTCTCAGCAGTTTTTCACACCAGTAACATTGTTTTTAACGTGTGTAAGTGCTTGTGCATGCTTGTGAATGTACAGGTATACTTGAGGGTGGTAAGCGTGTGTGTGTGTGTGTGTGTGTGTGTGTGTGTGTGTGTGTGTGTGTGTG
>CAJQZJ010032130.1:1120159-1138270 GCA_907164525.1 Lophiomys imhausi
GTGTGTGTGTGTGTGTGTGTGTGTGTGTGTGTGTGTGTGTGTGTGTGCTTGCATGCCTGTGTGTGTATGGAGGCCAGAGGAATGTCATCCTTAGGAAAGAATTCCACCTCCTTTGAGACAGGGCTGCTGTTTGGCCTGAAACTCACCCAATAATCTAGACTGACTGAACAAGAAACCCCCATGGATCCTCACCAATGCTGGGATTACAAGAATGTGGAATCCTGGAATTTTCAAATGGTTTAGGAATCAATTTCAGGCCTTTGTGTTGGCTTTATCAACTGATCTATCTCCTCCTCCCCACCAATATTAATCAATTCACCTTTCTCGATGCTATAGTGCAGTGGTTCTCAAACTTCCTAAGACTGTGATCCCTTAATATAGTTCTTCGTGTTCTGGTGCCCCAACCATAAAATTATTTTTGTTGCTACTTCATAACTGTAATTCTACTACTCCTATGAATCATAATGTAAGTATCTGATATGTAGGATATCTGGTATGTGATCCCTGTGAAAGAATTGTTCAACCCCCAAAGGGGTTGCAACAGATTGAGAACCTCTGCTATAGAGATTAATAAAGCATTTGAATGGTACAATAGATGAAAACAAAGTTCAGTTTAAAAGAAACGTTTGTTTTTACATTAAATGTTTATTTGAAATCAAATGATTTTGTACATTAAGCTCAATAATAAAAAAAGAGATTAATAAAAAGGACCTTGTCTCTAAAGCACTTAGAGTTAACTGTATATGTGAATAATGGGACTTTTCACATATAAAATGTCTCTAGTATGCATTTCCATAGCATTCATATGACCCTGTTACTTTCAGGTACTGTGGCTGGTCTTATAGTCACTATGTATCCAAGGCTGGCCTTGAACTCTTAGCACTCTCTTACTTCAAGTTCCCAAGTTCTAGAATTTCAGCCATATGTCATAGTACCCAAGTTATGCATGTATCATGAATCTACTTCTCCGCCCCCCTCCCTGCACTCAGTAATTTTAATTTCCTATAAAATGGGACCCTCAGCATCTCTCTGCCCATTTCAACACATAATTCAACCTCCGGGATATAAGAAACAGAGGAGCTTGTAAGTTACAAGAGATCCTAGGATTCAAAGAGTCTGACACCTGTGTGTTCTAGACATTATAGAAGAAAAACTTTCCTTCTACCCTCCTGAGTTCTGTAACTGGAGGTGTACAAATTAAACTTGGCTAACAGGTTAGCAAGAGAAAAAAAGGATACTTTAGTGAAGAGTTGACAAAGAACAGAAGCTCAGAGAAGAAGGTAGACTTCAGAGATCATACATAGGCTCTCTTACTAGGGAGTAAGGAAGGAAATACAGGGAAGGGAAAAATGCAACTCTGGGGAACAATAAGTAGGTCCTTAGAATGTGGGCGATGTAATTGGTTTTGACAGTATCTGCTGGGTATGGGGCTGGCATGTCTCTGGTGGCAATGGTCAGTCTCCCCTGGGAAGAAACGGTTGAATTCCTTAGGAAAGTCTTCATTTAAGGAAGATAGGGAACAGACATTTTCTGCCTCAGCTGTTTCCCAGATATCCTCAACTTAAAATAACCTTTATTCCACAGTAACATATGCTGATATTCTGGACTCTTCCCAGACGAGCTTTAGGGACAGAGCCAGAAGCAGCTTTCACTGAGCTCAGAGCTGTTGGTGCCAGAGCAGGTAACAGAGGACAATAAGTGGGGATTACCTCTGGGCTGACTGCCCCTACTAACCTGTCAGAAACATGAAATTAGGAAGATGTCTTCTTGGAAGAGGCTGGGTAAAACAGAGTTCAAACAAATGAGGGAAAGTGTTGATGGGGGAGAAAAGTACTTGTCTTAACAATAAGAAGAGTTGTCTAAGCATTCGTGTGATGGCTAGTGTCTGCTGTCAGCGTGAGAGTATCAGGAACCACCTAGAAGGCATGCATCCAAGCGCACCTATGAGGGATTATCTATTTTAGGTTATCCCCTGGCCATGCCTGTGGATTATCTTGAATAGGTTGAGGTGGGAAGAACCCTCCCAAAGAGGGTGACACCATTCCCTAGGGTGCACAGAGGAGGAAACTAGCTGAGTTAGCCATTCATCTCCCTCTCCTTCCTGACTGTGGCTGCCATGTGACCAGCCATTTCCTCAAGTTCTTGTCAGCCTGACTTCGATGCAGTGATGGTGACACCCTTGCCTGCCATGATGGATTATAACTGTGAGTCAAAATAACCTGACTCTCCCCTTAAGTTGTTTTTTGTCAGAGTATTTTATCACTATTAGCAACCAGAAAAATAAGTAAGACAATGAAGAATTAAAGATTTGGAAATGAAAGAGATGCGTATGCAAGACCTGAGAGCTTTGATGTCTAGATTCAAACCTGAGTTTCAAGGACTTGATAAGAAAGATGATGCTCCTAGCCAACAGGAAAATTCTCTTTGAAGAGATATAGTTTATTACTGTGAACTCTTTGAAGAGATGGGATTCATTACTGTGAAAACCTTGTAATTTTTTTTAAGAATCTATCATTCTGTGAAATTATTGTTAAAGGAGAACTAAAATAAAAAGATACTCGGAGTCCTCCCTGGGGCACATTAAAGCTTTGTAGGTTAAGAATTATTAATAGAGCATTTAAATGCTTAGCCCACTGGATTCCTTCATGGTTACTTCCCCAGTGCCTCCCTGAGTGCTAGGACAAAGGACCCATCTCCAAGCAGTCGCCCTGGGACCTGAAACTCCCTCCCAGCAGGCAGTTTTCAGGCCTGGGCTGCTTTGTCACATGTAACCAGTTAAAACCACTGAGATTATGATTTAGACTTATTTTTTGAAGGTTACTTTCCCCACCAAGTTTATTTTCCCCTTTCTCTGAATCATTTTAGTTCCTGTACCATAAAAATTTACTTTGGAGCTATGATCAACTGATCAACTATGGAACATTTAGTATATACAGATGGCCTTTAGTTTACCAACAAAACCCATGTGCAGTTATAATTTGTCTACTAGTAATCTCCATATTGTGTTCCTCCTCAAAGACATTGTGCCACCTACTCAAATGACTTTTTCAGAATTAGATTACAATGATTTTCTAAATATTTTTATATTTTTGTTAATTCTTTGAGAATTTCATAGAGTGTATATATTTTTCTGTAAAAAATGTTTTCCCCACATTCTCCCTCTATTCACCTCCCACAACTAAGATTCTTTTTGAATGTGGAGTTTTAGTAATAGAAACCCTAGTAATCATTGTAATACAGCTGGGGTTGGAAAGCCAAGCACTCAGGTTGTCCTAAGGTGTACATCTGGGTCTTACATCCAATTAAGAACTGCCAAGCAAGTGTGGGTCCAACGTTACCTGTATTCCAAGAGCCAAAGGAAGTTATAATCTGTTTTTTATTTGGATTTCTCATTCCTTAGGGACTGTCAAGTCATAGACATAAAAATAATAATGATGACAACAAATTAAAGAGAATGGAGAAAGCAAAGTGGACCCTCAGTTTGTGGCCTCTATGGGAAGAAAGAAACAAAGTATCAGGAAACCAGAGAAATTCCCTGGAGGTGTCTAGCTTTTCAAGAAAGGCTTCTCCAAGGGAGCAAATGTATTAAATGATAAGTGCTTGACTGGTACAGAGTGTGTGTGATTGAGAGAGAGTGTGTGTGTGTGTATGTGTCTGTGTGTGTGTGAATGTGTATATGAGTGTGTGTGTGTGTGTGTGTGTGTCTGTGTGTGTGTGTGTTGTGTGAGTGTGTGTGTGTGTGTGTGTGTGTGTGTGTTTTCTGTGTAGCTCTATATGTGAGTGTATGGATATGAGTGTGTTTGTGGATGTGAGAAAGAGAGAAAGAGTGTGTGTGTGTTCATTCCTATGCTACAGGGCACATGTAGAGATCAGAGAACAGCTTTCTTGAGTTGATTCTCTCCCTGCACTTTGGGGTGGGGAGGGGATCAAATTCAGGTTTGTGTGTTGAAGAGCTCTGATAACGTTCAGGTTCCGTGAGGGCACAGAATTGTAAAGTTGTAGTCATTTGGGATAACTTGAGAAGTTTGGAAGGGCCAGACTCAGGCCAAGTCCTGAGTTCTAACGAGTGTAGCCCTCATCATTTGTAGTGAATTCAGCTAGGGCAGCAGAGACTTCAATCCGGTTCATTCTTGTAGCTCTGGCTTTTCTCTTGCTCCTTTTCCTTCAGGTTGTTTTGCCACTTCATCTAGAGAA
Source organism: Lophiomys imhausi (assembly GCA_907164525.1). Taxonomy (NCBI): domain Eukaryota; kingdom Metazoa; phylum Chordata; class Mammalia; order Rodentia; family Muridae; genus Lophiomys; species Lophiomys imhausi. The sequence goes on from CAJQZJ010032130.1 coordinate 1,124,354, forward strand.
GATCCGAGATAGACTGGCTGAAAATATCCACGAACTTTGGGGAATGAATAAAATAGAACTCGGCTGGACTTTTGGCAAAGTATGTGCTTCAGTGGCCATCCCCAGGAGGATTGCTGTCTTGTGAGGAAGGGTTCCTTGAACATTTAGTTGAGAATGGGAATGGGTGAACCAAAATGCTCTCTTCCTCCAACCTGTCTCACCTTTGCAGTGGTCAGTAACAGCCCATTCTTTGTATCATCTACGGTCACTGAAGAGACCAGCTCTTCACAGGCAAACTGGGAACCCATCTCCCACCTTACCTCCTAACTCTGGTTTCTTTTATTACAGGATTGAGGGTGCAGCCATTCCTCCCCACCTCTCACGTTTCTCCTTCTCCCCTTCAGGAGAAGCACTGTGAGTGGGTGGTGATTCATCACTTTGAATCAGAAGTTGTTTAATACAGCTTTCAAATGTATCACTAAGATTAACAGGGACTGGAGGGGGTTAAAATGCTTGCACTAGAAAGCATTTTCAGAGAGAATATAAATTGACTTTGTTCTGTGATTTGTATGAGGTCACTTCTGGAGGCAGAAGGATAGGTGAGTTTTACAGTTTCCTGTGACCCTTACACTCCCTAGTGATGTATATTCCTGTTAGTTACAGAAAAGGGTCCTGCACTCTAACACATATGTGTTGGCGTGCCTTTAAACTATTTATTAATAATTCTAAACACCTTCTAACCTGCCAACCCAAGGCAGAGAAGGAAGGATACCTCTCAGGCATAGTTCCTTGAAGCAACTCGCCACAGTCCATCCAAATCAGCCAAAGGGAACACAGCAAGCAGCAGCAGCTCAGTGGTTACCTGGCTCTGGTACTGAGATGGCAGTTGCCCCCCTCCCCCCCATCCCACCCCACCCCACTCCTTCCACCCCACCCCACCCCTGCTTGGGGCTGTGGTCTCTTCCATCTGTTTAAGTTTGTTGAAGCTTCACAAGGCACGTGCTGCCCTCTGCATGGCCCAGTACTTTGATGCCTCACCCCCTACTTGACGCATCAGTATCGTCTATCCGTTTGAGTTAACTGAACCCCCTCAGAGCAGGTGTTGCCACACACCACATGCTCACTTGAGGCCAAGGTCTCTTCACAGGTCACATGGTGCCCTATGTACCCCCACTTGGGGGCACAGACTCTTCCAGATCTCCATGTGGCCTTGGTTAGGTGGCTTTCACAGCTCCAAACAAGCCTTCACTTGGGCTCCGCCCAACCTAAGCCTTAAGTCTCGGCAACCACAACCTTGGTCTAGCATCCTGTGAAGTCAAGCAATGATGAACATTGATGTGAAGCAATGCCAAGCAAAATAGCCCTCTTGAGTTTCCAGGACTTCCTTTTTTATACTCCTTCCAATTATGCACCAGGATATTTTCTCATTGACCAACCCTATTCCCTCCTCCTGAGGTACTTCCAGTTGACCAAAATCATTTGCTCTCCCAGATGTTCCCCACAGGTGCCAGTCATTAGGCTGATTTCTGTGCCCCTTTTATGAGTTTGAGTCTGTTTTTCAGTGTTAGATCAAGCTCTTTCCCACAACCCCTACACATTCATTCAACACAACTGTGTTTCCAAAGAAATACAGACCTCCTCTACACATATGTATGTCCATAGCTGCCATAAAATGGTGTCCTTATGAATAATCACTTCTCTGCAGTATGCTCTTGAAGTCTCTTCTTCAGAGAACTCAACACACTTGTAATTTTAAATTGCATTCATTCTTACAAATATTTTATCACTACTTTCTACTTCACTAGACTGTTGACTTCATCAGGATGGAGCAATCTGCCTTCATTTTTAAGCTCATGAAATCTAGATTAGTACACTCAAGCATAATTAAATGACAAAATGAATGAAGGAGTGAGTTGACGCTTGGATCCATACCATTCATTCAATGCAAGAGCCACATGTGGCTGCTGAGCAGTTAAAAAAATGTATCTAATGGGGATTGTGATGTGATGTGTGGTGGATGTAAAACTCACACTTATTTTTTTTTTTACTTGTTTGTTTGTTCTAAATAGCTCTAGCTGTCCTGAGACATATTCTATAGATGAAGCTGGTCTTGAACTCAGAAATCCACCTGCCTTTCCTTCCCAAGTACTGGGATTAAAGGCATGTGCCACCATGCCCGGATTTACACTTGATTTTTAAGACTTGTTTTGTACATTATTTTGTTCTTACCCTCATAAAAAGAATAATATATTACATGTATGGAGCGAAATAAAATATGGTGCTAAAGTTAGTTTGATCTAACATGTTTTTGTTTTTCTAACACGGCTGTTAAAACTTTTGAGATTACACATATGGTCTGTATCTGTAACCCTTTGTGGTCAGAAGCCTGTTGCCCTTCAGTAACGTTGTGGTAACATGAATTTTTAACAAAAGCATGGCTAAAACTTGTAAAACTGCTTCTCTGGACAATTATGTTCTAGGTGCAGACACCTGTCTAGAAATAATTACACAGAGTTCAACCCATTGACAATTTGAGAACCATGTGTACCAGTTCCTAAGAGAATAGCGTATGTTCACCCATCAGCAAGTTGCTGTCCTTGCCCTGCCTAATGGATTGCCTGGGCCCTCACAGGATGTTCATTTTTGATTTTTCAGGGCAGTGCCAGCTGTCAAAACTTAAATTCTCTTCTTACTTACATTGTCACCTAGATACGGGATGATAACAAAAGACAACACCCCTGCCTTGTGGAGTTTTCAAAGCTCCCTGAAACTGAGAAGAATTATAACCTACAAATGTCAACTGAAACACTGAAGTGAGTGTTTAATTGAATGTGGACTAGACAGTGAGTGGATTTGAAATGTTGTAACTAAACTGCAAAGGTGTGTCCCTCTTGTCTGCAAACAAAACACACTGATGAATCACAGGCAGTAGTGATTCTTCATGTCACAGAGTTTAGCATGGTGAGGAGCTGGCCCATATTATTATTTAATGCATATATTTCTCAAGAAACCATTTACCATTTGCTGATTTCTGGAAATAAGAAAAAAATGCAGGAGGCAGAAGGCAGGAGGGAGAAGAAGAGAAATAGAATCAAAGAACCAAATGTCACTTGTCATTAGTGTTAAATCAAGTAAAAAAAAAATAAGATAGTGTTGAAACCAAAGGAAAATATGATTGGATTACTAAAATGCCAAGTTTTTTAAATCTACTTTTAATCATGTCATATTCCCATTCATGATCTCAAAAAAGACCCAGTCTTCCTGGTCCATAGTACCTCCCATTTTTAATTCCCTATGTGTTTCTTGCCTGTTGTTTCTTTGTATTTCTCTGTTCTGTGTCAGAGCATAACACATTGTCCTGTTGACATAACAAAAGTGTAAGATACTTTTCTCCCAGGCTCATGTATTCACTATATTTAATTGCACTATGCTTTTTGAGGAAAGAGCTTTATGCAATCTTGGCACAAATTCAGCTCAAGATCCTTTACAGACATCACACAGCAAGTATTTAATGTTCAATTTCTGTCTATTCCATGAAATCAAGTTCTTGATGTAATTCAAAGTGAATTTATAAACTAGAAAATGTCTCCATGCAGGGCGGTTAGCAAGCCTCTCTTTCATGTTCTTATGGCTGCTATCATCTAAATCATACGTTGACACATTATGGCCCAGAGGACAAACAAACCAGCCACCTGTTTCTATAAATACATTTTCATTGCAGCAAAGCCAGGCTCATTGGTTTGCATATTATAGGTGACTACTTTTCCTCCATAATGGCAGGGTTGGGTAGCTGTGACAGAGATATATGATCCACAAAGCCTTTCTGCATGCCTCTTTTCAGAAAATGTTGGGTAACCTCTGGTCTAAATGAATGGCTTTTGTCCAATTAACTGGCTCAGATATGGGTTAGGGCTCTTATTATCTTTAATCTTTCAGTTGACATCAATCTCTTCCTTCCTGATGTTATGTCATAGAACCTTGTTGGCCCTGGGGTGCCATATTGCTCATGTTAATCTGGCTGCAGAAGAGGATCTAAAGAAAGTCAAACTGCCCAAAAAGTAGGTGAATTTTCTATTGGCTCCAGCTGAGTGTGACATCTGGGAGGGTTGGAGGTCCGTGTACAAAGGCAAATGACAGACTTTGTTGCATCTTAGAATGTTCCCCCAGTTCCTTAGATGATACTGGGACCCTCAGAAGATACCTACTGCAAAAGAAGCATTTCATAGTCTCCTCTCTTTTTGCTCTTCCTTCCCAGACCTAATACTACTATGCTTCATTTTGAGCCAGGAGATATGCAGACCTCAAATGAGTACATGCTCTTTGGTAGATAGGAAGAGCAGTTGGCAAAAGATCTGGGAATGGTTCTAGCCACTGGGGGAGATGCACTTTACTCCTCTGGCACTGAGCTAACAAATGAATCCTTTATGGAAATGGATATCTGTACCAAGATTCCACTTGCCTCTTTGTATCCCTGTGTCCTACTGTCTCTCCCACCACTACATACAGGCAAATTCACATGTTCAGGTAATTGCTCACTGGTACATCTGCTGGTTTATTCACTGTTTCATTCTCTGGCTCCTCAGTGCCAGCTCTGGGTACACACACAGTAAAAACACAGTGTCATGATTGGAGCCAAAACAGCACCAGCCTTCATCAAATGCTCACCATCGCCATCCTTCTTAAGCCCCTAAGCTGATGAGTCACTCTCACACATAACGCCTTACATGTGATGTCAAGGAAATCATATGTAGGAGATGGCATCTGGAGAAACACACTCCTACCTGAGTTTGCTAGAACCAGTACATACTGATACATGTTGAGGTGCCAGAAGCAGCTGCCTGAGAAGTTAGAGTCAGAACAGTCTCCTATGACTACAATAGAGTCTATATTTCATGCTGTCCAGAGTGCGCTATATAGAATTGGCCTTACACTACTACATTCAAGTTCTTGCTGTAGTCTAGGCAGTCAGTAGTCCTAAATCCCTTGGGCATCTCTGGACTCATATTCCCACATGGATGTAATTAGCTGTTCTGGGGACAGTTAGCCTATTCACAGTGTACCCAACATTCCCCCTTACACCATATCTCTACCTGACTCATAGTAAGTTCTTTCACATTTGCATGCTATGTGGCAAATTATAGCCATTTGAGGCCATGACTTCTGAAAATGGAGCACTAACTGCAAAGTCACTTTGCACTCATAAATTTTCAGCTCTTGTGGCTTTTTGTTCTAATTCCAAGAGGAAAAGTTGGGCTTTGCAAGAAAAGATTGTCATTCTATTCTAATTTATAAGAAAGCCTTTAGTTCAAAGTTTTATCCTTATGAACATGGTTATAACATTCTGTGTTCTTAAGTAGGATTCAGGTGTTTCTGATAATGTTGCAACATGCTAAATGGGCCCATCATTTGAAGGGCACATAAATAGTGTTCTTAGATATAAGGATGGATTTGCATTGACTTTATTTTCTTTAGTGTTATTCCCTGAAGCCTGTGAGATATATTAGTTATAAGATGGTAGGGGATTCATCTGTGAACTCAAAATAGAGTTAGAAGATGGTATGAGTTATAAGATGGTAGGGGTTTCATCTGTGAACTCAAAGTAGTTTGTTTTATCTATCACACAAAGAGGGGAGATTTTGTCTGTACCCTTGTTGCATATATACATATATATATGTATATATATATTTCCCTAACCCTAAGCCCTATATTGTTATTATATATTATATATACGTATATAATATTATATGTTTGATCTTAATAAAATAAAACTGATTAATACACCGACTCATTTTTGTTTATAGTACTGAGAGTGACTATGAGTGCTCAGACATAGATGGGTTATCTATATCAACCCCCACACCAAAAGCTCAGTGAACACCCCAGAAGAAGGTACAGGAAAAGTTAGAGGATGGAATGAAGTGCTGTGAAATGGCATCCTCTTGACATAACATGAACCCAGAGCAGCTGTAGTAATCTGTAGAGACAGCTGTGGCTATCAGCAGAAGACCTACACAAGACCAAGCTAGTAAAATATTTCAGCAGGAGGTGGGAAATGTTCCAGGAGCATGACCTCCCTCTGAGGAGCTGTTACTGGTTGATGACTGCCTACTAGGGAAGAAGAGTCACTTTTCTTTGAGGGGTGACCACTGCTAGGTCACCCATGCCCAGTAGATGACACCATACCTGTGCAGATATGGGAAGTTCTAACTTGACTCAATGCATTTTTTCAAAGGCATGAAATTTGTGAGGTGTGTTGGATGGAGCATGGAGGCAATTGGAGGGAGATAATAGGGTATTGATAAAGATATGTTATATGTATATGAAACTTCAAAAAATAAATTTGTAAAAATCTAGAAAGTGAGAATCATATGTATCTTTTCAAAATGTATATACTTTTGCATTTACATGTAGCTATATGATGTCCAATGGCTATAAGCCAGCCCCTTTGGACTTATCTGATGTGAAGCTGTTACCACCTCAAGAAATTTTAGTGGATAAGCTTGCAGAAAATGCACACAATGTTTGGGCAAAGGACAGAATAAGACAAGGATGGACCTATGGCATTCAACAGGTGAGGAGCGTTGGGTCAAGCATGCTAGAGAAGTAGATGTGGCCATCTATCAAAATGTCATTTTGCTATGAAGCATGTTAGATTAAAATACAGACATTGCCCTTGCACTCTATCCTTCACAGTGTGGTCTGTTTATTATTTATAGAATCATGGACTAGGTGACATTTTTAATAGTCACATTGACATTGACTAAAGGCATCGTTTCAATTTACAGAAGTAGGTAATGATTATCTTTCCTTTAGTTAGACATTCACTGATAAAATGCATTGTCCTCCGTGTGTACTTTATCTCATTCTCTGTCATATTGTTTTCACTGTAGTGAGTTAAGTTTTCATGATACCCTCCAAGGCCAGGGTTAGGAGCAAATCAATATCCTCAGCCAGTAATATTTCTGGGACAGGATGTAAGAACAACTCAACATCATGGGTCAGCAGTAGTTCTGAGATGGCCCCCAATAGCAACCACTGAGGTAAATGCAAGGGAAAAATAACCCAGAAAAACACTGAAACTACCTTCACAGAAGCCATGCATACACACACACACACACACACACACACACACACACACACACACGCACACGCACACGCACACGCACACGCACACGCACACACACACACACACACACACACACACACACGCATGCACACTTCAGGCCACTGAACTAAGGATCCCTGGGCAGAACTAGAATTTGTGCCTTGATTATAAAGTAACCTAACAGCTAGTTTCATAGCAAGGACCCGGGCAGAGTTTAGAATTAGGATTCACTGCAAGCCATTTAACTCAACTCTTTCCCTAAAATATTTCCCTCATTTTATTAATCACTACTGGTTAGTATTCAGAAAGTTCACATTAGTTATCTCATACCTCACCCTCTATATTAATGTTTTTCATCACTCAACAGAAGCAACAAAGGAAGAGATGGACAGGGGTTTGGTTCATCATTTCAGATTATAGTTCACCAGGCTGGCAGAAAGAATGTAACTACAAGAGCAGCTTAGTTTGTGGCAGCAGGAACTTGCAGCACAGCTTGTTTGTGTCTTTCTGGATCAGGGTGCAGAACGAGATGGGGTCATCACCTTTAAATGCTTGACCCCTCTCCCCTCAGTGTCTCCCTTGGACCAGCCCAGCCTTGCCTCTTAAAAGATTACACAAGCTCCCAAAACAGTGCTACAAGATGGAGACCAGGTGTTCAAACACATGAGGCTGTGGGAGATGTTTCAGTTTCAAACTATGAACCCTTCCAAATTTACTTCCAGAAAATCTGTAAGGCAAGAAGAACACAGCTATGAAAAACAAGGAGGCCTGGGAATGAGGAGGTTTGAACACTGCACCATGTGTCTTAGTTTGAATAACTTTTCTTGCAGTTGACCTTTCATTACTCTCTTTATAGTCTCTCCTAAGAAACTGAAGATGACTCCACTGTACAATCTACCTTTTGTGATGAGGTGGACACACTTTACATCTGCTACTCTCTCTAGTGTCTCTCTACACTTTACATCTGCTACTCTCTCTAGTGTCTCTCTAATGACTTAAGATGCCATGATGGGGTGTTGGCAGTTAAATGGCGGCATGGGTTTCCCTTAGGGAATAGTTACACTGTTTCCATCAGCTTTACATTGAAAATGGAGGTTCCTAACCAAACTTCATGACACTTCATTTTATTTGTAAGCTGGCCTTATTAAAGTGTATTTTTAATGCTAGCTTTGAGCATTAGTAAGATTTCTCCTTTCATACTCATTGAATCCTGAAGAGGAGTAGCAAATACGCACATTGCTAAATATCAAGCCACATGGAGAAAATCTAATAGACTAGAATGAGCTAGCCAAGCAGAGAGGAGTTTGTGAGTAGGATGGGCTGCTTGTAAAACTGAAATGTGTTTTGTTGGCACCTTTCCTTTGGCTTCACATAGGATCTGAAGAACAAAAGAAATCCCCGTCTGGTGCCATATGCATTACTAGATGAGCGTACCAAGAAATCAAACAGGGACAGCCTGCGTGAAGCTGTACGGACATTTGTTGGTTATGGATATAACATTGAGCCATCAGACCAAGAACTAGGTAATGAGCTGTGATCATTTGTTCTCACAGTACTTACTAAGCAAGTCCTCTTCGGGGGAAATGCTACCTTTTAATGGGTCCAATTTGTACTATTGAAAATGCTATCTTTTTAATGGTGCAGTTCTTAAAATGTGGTATTTTATTCCTGGAGAATTGCACACATGCATGCAATGTGTTTTATCATATTTCTCCATTGCTCCTCCCTCTACCTCTTAAGATCTACCCTCACCTCCCCTCTCCTTCCATCTTCGTGTCCTTTTTTGCTTTTATAACCCACCAAGTCCAATTTGTGCTGCCTAATGGTATATTTTAGGAGGTGGGACTTTGGTTTCTGTAAAGCACCATCCCAATGACAGATTTTCTTTTTATTGAAAATGCATACAATACATTCTGATCCTGATTCTCTCCTATCTCCTCCCAGATCCTCCCTACATTTAAGTCCACACCTTCACCTTCTTTCTTTCTCTTTATAAAACAAAGAAGCAACACACACATTTTTTTAAAATGAAAAAACACAAGAAACATAAACACACTTTTTAAAAAATCCACAAAAATCGGAAACCATAATGTACAGACAAAAGACCAATAAGATGCCCTTAAGTGTGGTTGATATACTCAGTGAGACTCCATTGGAAAAAAATGATTTTTCTTTTGCAAGTGGTTGCCAATTGGAGATAGCTTCTTGGTTAAGGACGGGAGTTCATGTCTACTTCCCTGTCTTAATGCTGTCTTGAACCATCTGGTTTGAACCTCCGTATGCCTATTGACAGATATTTTTAACAATGACTATTTCTTTGTCTCAGCCCTGTGATGAAAACATTTTCTCTAGAGTAAGCTTTTCAAGATGCCTAGTTATAGAACCAAATCACCTTTATTTTCTCCCATCCTCCAAAACATGAGGCCTGGGTTATTTAGGGATCTAGAAATGGCATTTTTTAAGTTAAATTCTATTACTGTCAAAATCACCAGCTCACCTAGGAAGTACCAAAGGCTACATGAGATGGAATAAGTCCTGAATTCAGGTCTTTTATCCTGTTTATTATGATGCTGAACAAGTTATTTAACCTCTGTGATCCTTGGTTTTTTTCATCCTGACCTTAAAAGATTATTGTGAAGAAATCACTATGAGTATCCAATAAATGATGGTTCCTGTTGATGTAATATCAGTAATAATGAGTTTCATGGTATAAACAAAATGCCTTATTAGTCACTGGGAAATCTATGATCATCTTAGTTGTTGATGTCAAGTTCTTTAAGGAATATTTAGATGATCATTAAAAATCTATGACCTCTCTTTCCTTCTTCCCCATCTTCTGCTTCTCGCAGTAGCTGACCCCACTGTTGAGAAGGTCAGCATAGACAAGATCCGATTTTTCCGGGTAGAACGGTCATATGCGGTGAAGTCTGGAAAGTGGTACTTTGAATTTGAAGTGGTAACTGGAGGAGACATGCGTGTTGGTTGGGCCAGGCCAGGCTGTCGTCCTGACATTGAGCTGGGGGCTGATGACCAAGCCTTCGTGTTTGAAGGCAGCAGGGTGAGTCCATCCATAACCACACTCAGTCAGTACAAGTTTACTTTTCCAGAGTTTTCCTTGGAGGCTGGGTACTACTGGGTCTCTGCAGCTTTGGCTTGAGAGAGAATATCCCCCTCCCCCTGCATAAGACACTGAATGAATATTGCATAGTGCCTACTTCTTTGTCCTTGACTCTGGGGAAGGGGAAGACTGTGTCCCACATCCTTACAGAAATCATCTCCACTTCTGCTCTTTCGCCTAAGATGGCAGCACCACTCCAGAGGTAACCCACTCAACACAATGCATCCAGTATGTTGAGTTGTAAGTGAATTATAATTATAATAATAATAATAATAAATAAATGAAAAACAATGCATTCTTTTCAGATGCTCTAGAATTAATTGTGTTCATTGTCAAGGCTGACTATGAACCAAGAGACTCATGCCACCTTATACCATGAGGCCTGTGTGTCTCAGTTTCATTATCTGTAAGGTAGACAGTGCCCCTGTGGAATAGGCAAGGTGAGGTCTTTATAGAGATCATCTGCCACTAGAAATTAGGAGATTCTGCTACAGCAGCCATTTCTGGAGCCACTGGGATTCCTGGGTATTTTTCTCTTCTTCTCTAAGCTTGTGGTCTTGTTTTGCAGGGTCAGCGTTGGCATCAAGGCAGTGGGTATTTTGGACGAACTTGGCAACCAGGAGATGTGGTCGGATGTATGATTAACCTGGATGATGCCTCCATGATCTTCACACTGAACGGGGAGCTGCTCATCACCAACAAAGGCTCTGAACTTGCCTTCGCCGACTATGAGATTGAGAATGGTAAATACATCACTCCATCCTCCCTTACTCTGTGGGGTTGGAGGGAAACCAGGCTGGGCTGATGGAACTATGTAGCTCTCTATTGAGAGTGCATTATCCCTTGCGTATTTGAAACTCTAAAGGAGATGGCAATATCTTATGCTGAAATTTCTGAAGAATCAAGGCAAATAATGGTGATAGTCAGCATGTGCTCATAAATATAAATCCTGTGCTGAGGCTAATTCTATACCCTGTACTTTGGCATTATACAATCCCCCAGGTTTGCTCATAGTACAATGAAAATGCTAATTATGTACGGTGGAATGTCCTTGGCAGGAGAGAAAAAAAATCAGTGGATTAAAGAGTTATCCTTTTATTCTGATTTAGATTGTCAGTCTCCATGTTTGCGTAATTGAACTTGATGCTTTGATGAGAGCCATTGGAACACAAAAGCTAGACTTAGCTGTTCCCTTGAATGAAATATAATTTATTTTGAAATTCAAACAAGTGTGAAACCAAAGCAGAGCTGTGCTTATTATTGCCCGTGGATGGAGGACAATCAGTGCAATGCTTCCAGTGACCCAAAGCAGCAGTTAGAGCTTATTATTTTTCTGTCTACATGACCAGACAAGATGTACACAGAGTGTTGGCATATGGAGAAAGAGCACTGACTACAGACTGACAGGCCTTCCCCTTTTAAACTGTACTAACTCCTGAGGAAACTGCTTGACTACTCTGGGCTTTACATTCTTCATCTTTCACAGTAAGAGGATAGAAGAAATAAATTCCATTCTCCTTCCCAGATAGGAAACTGTGACTATGACATACTCAGCTGTGTGTTCACCCCTGTGCTGTGTGCTCGGCTGCACGCGGCTTCATAATTGCAGATAGGAAGGATGCTGTTCTGAGTTTGGAGACAAGGGCCCTCATCCTAGACCTGCCTAATGGTGACATCTTAGGTGACTTTCTTTAACCTCTTTGGGCCTCATTTCCTGCTCTGTAAATGATTAGGACTACTTGTAGCACTGAATTTTACAAAAACAAAGAGTCTGTATCTAAAATGTTAGAGATATGTAGCTGCATGAGCAAGAGAATAAAAATGCAAAGACCCATGTTAATGTGATAGAAATGGTCACTACATACACAGTTGTTTTAGATTTATGGACATGTATTTTTCACAGCTACCTGTTGACTGCAATGTGCTTGTTGAACTGAACCATTCAAAAGGTTTCCAGGAGTCTAATATTTGGGGAAATAGAAAGATCACAGGTGAATCTGTTATCCTAGAGAAAAGGAATCCCTCAATACAGATAGGGGTCATATTTTCATGCCTTCTAACGGGTTTGAAAAATCAGTTTTGAAGAAGATCCTGTTTGGGGAGGTGGGTGGGAAGATGTGCGGAAGGAATGGCTACTGTGCTAGTTTGAATACAAATGAGAGGGAACGCGGCAGGTGATGGCAGAGCAGTGTAGGGGAGCATCCCATGGTCCTGTCATGTGCACTGCTGCATTTCTGGTGTCAGGAAGGTAATGAGGGGCTAGAAGATCGGTACTTCACTAAAGAAAGTAGGAAGAGTCCAAAGACCAACACTTTCCTTCCTGGCTTTGCTATTGTGCAAACTAGAAGGGGATTACGTATCTACCTGCCTGGGTTCATTTATAAGAAGATGAGAATCTTGTCTGGCTTACAGTGTTGAGAATTTTGTGAAGACTGTATAGCTTTGCATTAAGTACGAAGCCTTGATGGTCAAGATATATCCCCCTTGTTAGAAATGCAGAATCTCAATCCCGAAGTAGAATCCAAACCTTGCATCCTGCCCAGAGGCTCTGGAGATTTGTGTGTACACTCTGAGAAGCAGCGGGCCAATGCAAGTAGTGGCAGTGCAAACGAGCTCCTCCCTAATTGTGGCGAAGTAAGATGAAAATAGGAGAAGGTGACTAACAAGGCATAACAGTCGGTTATAAATGGCAAGTGACTAATGCAGAGTGAAGAAAATCTCACACGAGTGGCATCTGAATTGGATGGTGAATAAAGAACTCAGAATGAGAAACTCTAAGAAGTGCAACCCCATCAAGATGCAAAGAGGCTAGTGCTGGTTGAGGTAGCAGGAAGCTTCGGGAACAGGTGGAGCAGTAAGAAGGTAGAGGTTTATATATGGAGTGGATAAATGATAAAGCTGGCAAGCTAGATGTGGTCATGGCCTTACATACCCAGATGCAGTCTTCTCATCCAAGAAACTAGTGCCTACTCTGAGCCGAACATCCTTGTCCTTCACCTTGTGAATGGGCAGAAAACATGTTTGAGCAGAGAGATGCTATCAAGACAGCTATTTGACAGCAGCTCAGCTTTCAGAGATCTTCTCTGCTGTGATGAAAGAAGTAAGTTTTCTGTGTAGGGACATGATCTGACCTTCAGAATAACAAATTCTATTATTAGGAAGCTGTCTGATAATAGACGTGTACTGTAATATGTCCATGCATTATACTGTAGTATCATATCTGCTTCAATAATACAGAGACAAGATAATTGGAAGGCTCTTTCAGCTCCATAGTAGTGCAGGAGTTGGCAAAGAGATGGTTGAAAGGAAACTGATATGTCGTTCTTCAATAACAATAGCTTCGAGGCCTGGGTTAACCATATAACATCTCTCTGTTCTCTCCAAAATGTGGAAGGAGGCAGCAAATCTTGCCTTGACTTTTAAGAGAACCATCTGCTGAAACTACAGATTACATGTTTTGTAATCACCTTAAGGAAAAATGCCCTATGTGCTGGTGCTCTTCAGGTCACCATTGTGTCACCCTGGATCCAAGATCTTCAGTAGAAAGTCTTTGATCTTCTGGAAGAAGAAGAAGAAGGAGGAGGAGGAAGAGGAGGTGGAGGAGGAGGAGGAGGAGGAGGAGGAGGAGGAGGAGGAGGAGGAGGAGGAAGAGGAAGAAGAAGAAGAAGAAGAAGAAGAAGAAGAAGAAGAAGAAGAAGAAGAAGAAGAAGAAGAA